>CALNHX010005753.1:0-83808 GCA_940337035.1 Agriotes lineatus
AACTAGCATTTTCACAAAAATCAGTGATGCCATGGAATTATTGAAACAAGCCAATATGGCAACACAAATGCGTACGGCGCGGCGCGACAATTTGTGCTGTTTGTTTGTTTGTCATTATTGATGTTCGACGTTTATAATAATTCATTATTAATTATGTTCTGCTTAATGTCTCTAAGGTACCTAGACCTTGTCCATAACAAAAATGGTTTTACGAGTATGGTGGACGTTCGTTAAGTAAGCTCCTTGTTTATTGTAAAATAACTGTATCGGCAAATTCCAAACAGTACAACCATTAATAGACTGATTCATTTTAAGTTTAAGTCTACAGGCACGTTATTAAATAATTGTAGTTGCAATAATAAGGTTCAGAAATTACACCAAAACGAGAAAAACGACAATACGTTCAATCTTTTGACGGCAGTGACTGGATGATCGCCCCGCACGCACTTGCGTTGGCATTGGCTTGTTTCAATAATTCCATGGCAACACTGATTTTTGTGAAAATGCTAGTTTGCTTTTTTGCATTCCTTCGGTTTTGGAAAATGAAAAATTGTTAGCAACAGTATGAATGGATGCAGTATTTTTTTCTCTACAAAAAATGTATGTACACTTTAGCTCTAAAATAATTAGGGGAGCAAATAATTGAACATAAAGAATTTACTATGCAAATTCCTATGGTGCGTCGCGCAAGTCAGCAGCCGGTATATATATATATTAAAACTGGTCAAGATTGGTATAACACCTGCAAAAATAAAAGGAAGTCAATTAATATAATATAAATCGGTATCGATATGAATAATGTATAAATGTTCATTCAATGCACTGTTTTGAAGCTCAATGGAAAATAGAAAGGCCCAAAGCAAGTGGTTTAAATTGTTTAAAATTGTTTATTGTGCATATGAGATACATTGCAGAATGTTGCAACGTGCTGAAGCATAACTTACTTTTGTTAGTGTGGCGGTGTGTTCATAATCTATGAAAGTTTCAAATATGTTTATAAAATGATAGATAAATATTGATAAAAAAAAAAGACTTTTGTCAAAATTTTAACTAGATTGATTTAAGTTGGTAATTAATAAATGTTTCTTCTGAAAAAGCGTGCCAAGAGAGGGAATTACAAATTGTTTATGTTTTGATAAAAAAGAAGGGGGATGGGAAAAATTTATAAATTGTGACAGATATAAAATTATTCTTCCAGAATTAACGTAAAAACTAACAAACTCTGAGTAAAACTTACTTAGAACATTGTTAAAAGTGATTATTAGTGCACTTTATCTACGTTGAAGAACTGTCGCTATAATTGGAAGACATCGACACAGAAGCTGTGCAATCAAGCGAGTTCCAGGGGCAACTTCAAGCAGAGAAGATTGCAGACACGTGGCTACAAGTGAAAAACGCAAAGTGAGTCAATTAAAAAGCAATTCTCAGAACTGACCTACGACCAATATGAATTATTGTCAAATTACCAGCAACTTCAAAACAAACATTAACAATTACTTTGATATTAACGGATTAAATAACAAAACAGATAATTGTCATTTAAAGATTACAATTGATTACATTAATAAAATCTAAATATTATCTGCTGAAATAACTTTATTTAATTTTTAAAAGTACATTGTAATAGACTGCAGTATCTTGATAAATATAATGCAACAGTTACCCTGCAGATTTGAGAAATATAGAGCTGGCCGAGTGAACAATTATATACAAGAAAATATCTACAACAAGGTAGGTTTTATGGCAATTAAACTTTAGAAAGAATAAAAGGTAATCATTACTACCATCTGAAAATCAAAAATTTTCAAAAAATTATCAGTTTGACATTCGGTATGAATTCTAAAAATATAAAAAGAAAACCGGTAAATAGTAGACAAAGAAGGTTGACCTTAGCCTTGAATTATCTAGGACAAAATTATTATAAAACAGGAGCAGTCAAACAAACTTATATTTTGCTGTTCTCTGAATGTCATTTTTTGGCAGTGGTCTATTATGATATGTTTTTCGTACTTTTTCCACTGTCTAGGGTGTAAATCACACAATGTTTCGGGAGTTTTTGATCTACTCCCGTCTTTAGGTGTTCTTGGTTAGTCCTGAGAAGGACTGATATTATACGTTTTTCTACGTAAATTTGTGCCTTCCCCGGGGTTTGAACCCAGGACCGCTGATCGCTAGTCTGCCACTCTAACCACTAGGCCACCAGGGCGGTAGAAAAACGTATAATATCAGTCCTTCTCAGGACTAACCAGGAACACCTGAAGACGGGAGTAGATCAAAAACTCCCGAAACGTTGTGTGATTTACACCCTAGACAGTGGAAAAAGACCGAAAAACATATCTTATATTTTGCTAGTGTAAAACTGAATTTGAGTTTAAAACACCACCGACTGCATTTTTATTTGAAATTTAGTATAAATTGTTTTTTTTTTGTATTATGTTGTAAATTAACTTTTCGGTGTTTGGTCTTTATTTAATTACAATGTCTAATTCTAATTTATCGATTATCAATTATTTTAACAGTTTAATAATCAACAATGCTACGGTTTCCTCATATTTTGTCTTTCATGGCCCACTAAAAACTTTTATTTGAGTAAAATAGGTGTTCACTTTTATACCGGGTATCCACTTTCTAACTGGAACATAGGGATTTAACATTGTTTTTAACAGTTTCATGAATTCTTGCTTGCCAACTCAACCTACAGAAAATGTTTTGGTATTAGTGGAAAGAAAAAATTATTGTGCATCTAATGATATTAAAAATTAAATTATTTTTGTTAATTTTTATTGAAAAATATTAATGAAAAGTTTTTATGTTTTTTAAATGAGTTGCCTTGACTTGAAAAAGGTTGACAGCTGTACTCAAATTAATTTGTTATTTGATGACATTCAGATTTAGTTCAGTAGAGATTTTTCAATAAAAATTGACGAAAATAATTTATTTTTTGATGTCATTAGGTGCACAATAATTTTCTGTTTCCATTGATACCAAAATATTTTCTACAGCTTGAATTGGCGAACAGGAATTCATCAAACTGCTAAAAACAATGTTAAATCTTTATGTTCCAGTTTGAAAGTGGACACCCGGTATAGAATAAACTTTAAAAAAATTAAGTAGAATTTAAGGTTCACAAGCGTAAAAAAATACGGAAGTTATGGCTTTTTTACGATTGTTACAAATCAAAAAAGATTTATTCTGCCTTTGGCTAGTAGGGTAAAGCTGTCTTTATTCTAATTTGTTAAAAAGAAGACTGCTAATATTTTTAACATATACCTGTAGGAAGCATTTTTTACGAAATAATCGTAACTTCTACATTTTTGGTAGAAATTTTAAAAGTAAGATATGCAGGGGTAGAGAAGTTTATAGCCGATGATATAGTAAAAGTAAATTTAAGGTGTCTTATTTAAAAAAAATATAGGCTTGTATCGCTCTTCCCGCACGAATCGACCATAAAGGCTCAAAATATTTTTAAAATGAAGAACTAACTAGGTTGGATAAGTTCACCGTCGATTTTTTGTTCGGCTTTAGGGATAAAAGAGATACACTACAACCTTCCCAAATGCTATGAATATAAATTTTTAGTTTTTTCTTATTATATCTTGAACTTTGAACTTTTTACTTATTGTATTTGTATAGAATGTCAAGCAACCGGTACGTACAAATATAAAAACAAATATATTATTTGTATTAATATCATATAAATACCGTGACCAACAAAGATACCACATATCAGAACATTCTATTGATGAAAGTTACAAAAAACTTAAATATCATCAGTCGCTTAGAACAAAGATTAATAGTACATTATGTAACAAGTTTTTTATAAACGTCACTTTAGTCACGAGTTTATATAATGTGTTACATACTATACTTTTTCTACGACCACAAATTTATACAATATAACATCATATTATTTCATTAAGATTTGGAATTTTATGTTAGGTTAAATTATGCTTGACAGACGTCAAAGTTGACTGTTGAAAACTAACTGGATTTTAGTTTTGGCTGTGGCTAATAAAGCAAATACTGTTTGAACCTAACTTCACCCCGTGACTAAAACGTCGTTGTCAACTTCAGCCCGTGACTAAGAGGTTCTTTAGTCACAGGTTATGAAGGTATGATTAAAAGGTCACTTAGGGACGTGTATGTTAAATGCCATTTTATTTACAGGAGTAAAAAAATTAAATAGACTCAACAGAAATGTACGAGTACCTTTATGCTTCAAGATGCCTGAGAATATTATTTGTAATTTAAAATGTTCTCAAATATTAAGTTACAGTTATCTACTTCAAACATTTTTCTCAAAGTTTTCTACTTTTTTCACCTTGTGCATGATGGAGAGTGCGGTTGACATGATAAATGTAGTAAAAAATCACCATAACATCGGAAAAGCCGCAAATAATTATAATTTTCGGTTTTGAATGAGTGATACAATTTATCGAAAGTACTTGTAACAGCAACTTTGGTGGTTCGGGCTTAATATTTAAATTTCAGAGATATTTACTTTTTTCGGAAAGGATGGCGATTCTTCCAATTCTAAACAACTTTTCCAAATAACATGAGTCAGTTTTATCTACAATTTTTTACAAAATCTTCTAAGTTCTACTTTTAATAATTTGCTGCTTTGGCTTTCTACCTATCACTGTCTTAAATAGCTGAACTAAACAGTAATTGCATTCCATAAATATACGAATTAATAAAAAATTTAATGACTTCTGATTTCATAAAATCTTGTCACTTTACGTACAACATATCCGTTAGTTAGAAGGCTAAAGGTAACAGCCTACTATTACAAATTTCCGACGATAAACGTGTGCTAGTCAACTAGTTCTACAATCTAAAAATCAGCTCATCGTTCCATTGTGCTACTTGTAGCGTGGGCACCGCTCTATACTGAGTACCGGCGAGATGGTACCGCCCAAACCTAAGGCGATGTGGTAGGCGGCCATGTTAGCGGCCCCAAGGGCCCACAACCGGTCTTACCTTTACTTTTGCCTTCTTTCTGCATTCATGAAGTAACTGTCTGTGTTACACACGACTCGAAAAAATGCCCGCTGCTTGCAATATATATTATTTTGTCATAAACATGGAGGTAGCATTTGAAACGTATCCTTGAGGACGTACCGTGTGTCATCTGCGAGTAATAGATTACAAGTAATTTCGAGGAAAGGTGTGCAGGCCGAGGGCTTTGCAATCTTTTCATCTGAGTTGGCCAAGAATCAGTGGCTTAGCGTCACTGCTGAAGTTGGGTTTTTGTGTGGGTAACAGTTCGACGAAAATATTATTATTTATAGTTTGGCATTTTAGATTTTTGAGTTTTTTATTGGACGAGAAAATATTTTATCAAAATTAAGCAATGGTATTTATCTAAGACTGTTTGATACATTTTATTTTATCCAACTCATACCAACTAAGCAATGACTTTCATTATCATTAACCTACTTCTAATGTAATAGCTCATTATTACATTCATTTGTTAAAGCTAACTGGTTAACACGATATTTAACAAATCATCATATCCATTACTACTTTGATAATAGGTGTAATGATTAATATTAGTTAAAACAGTAGTGGGAATTATCAAATCAAATAAGGAAATTTAATTTATGAACAGTCGTGCATAACATTATTTTTATCCAATATAATTATGAAAAGAAACATTCATCACTTGAATTCGTTACGGGTAAATCCCCAAGTCACTAATGCCATGACAAATTCGGTTTATTTTGTATTTCTGAATTAACAGTTTGAAATACAGTTTTATATCGTTCTGTAACGGTACTTTCAAATATTTTAGAAATAAAACCGAGGGTAACATGTATGCCTGTATATGGGTAATATACCAAGATAAAAAGAAAATAATTGTCTCCTACAAGGTTATTATTTTTTAAGGATTCGTGACTCCGTCTCTGAAAATAATGCTTTTAACCTACTCATTACATAAACAACTATTGAAAAAGCAATATTTGTGAATAACAAATATAAGGAATTTTAAACTAAGTAACCATCACGTAACAATTAATCCAAACAATATAATATGCTAAACAGCGCCAACAAAGCAACTAGAATAGTAATAGTTTAAAATCATAGTTTCTTAAACAAACTTTAAATATTATGAGATATACTACTACAGTACAGCGTTTAAATGATTGTTTTTAAATAATCAAATGCAGTTCAATACAAGATTGCGCTTATGAAAATACAGAATTAGAGATATTAAAAAATATATGCTTCTTCTTCATATACAGTGTGGTCCATTAAGTGTGCAACAAATGGGAAATTTTTTTATTAGTTGTACAATCGAAATTTAAATATTGCCAAAAGTTAGTGCATGTTCGATAACCATATCAGATGCCCTTAGAATGGCTTCAAGTCAAACAATATACAGGGCAGGACAAAAAATATGAAATTCGTTCAAGAACAAAGTTACCTCATTTCAAAAAATATAGCAAAATTTTATTGAGAAAAGTTGTTTAGAATTAAAAGTTATGCTCAAATACAAAGTCACGGCCTCCTATTCGAATTTTGATTCTTTTTTGGAAAATTTTGTATTACCCCCGTATGATACATATTTTTATTATTTTGATTTTATATGTATTTAAAGTAGCCACAACCACATTCCTTTTAAATAACTTCTAGCAACTTAAAGCGTATTTGTAAAATTTACTTGGATTTATATTTTTTTAGGTAAGCGTCCACTTCATGTTTGTTGCAACGATATTTAACAAAACTTTAGAATTTCGCAAATATTTTTTTTAACAAGGCAAATGCTTTACTAATAATAATTTACATATGAAAAACTCTTAATAAAATCAGAATAATAAAAATATGTATCATACGGGGATAATACAAAATTTTACAAAAAAAGAATAAAAATTCGAATAGGAGGCCGTGACTTTGTATTTGAGCATAACTTTTGATTCTAAACAACTTTTCTCAATAAAATTTTGCTATATTTTTTGAAATAAGGTAACTTTATTCTTGAACGAATTACATATTTTTTGTCCTGCCCTGTATATTGTTTGACTTGAAGCCATTCTAAGGACATCTGATATGGTTATAGAACATGCACTAACTTTTAGCGGTATTTAAATTTCGGTTTTACAACTAATAAAAAAATGTCCCATTTGTTGCACACTTAATGGACCACACTGTATACGTTTGCCTTATTTTTGGTTATTTTTCCCATTTTTTTTCTTGTCCGCATTATTTGTTCCCTGTCCATCAAACCTAAATTTTAAAAATCGAAATGAATTTCTAATTTTAACTACTATTATTTAATTAGTTTCCTTTGTTACGATCGAACACTAATCTTTGTGTCATAAAAAACAATAGTGTAATTTTTCAACAGTTCAAAAATTATTCCCAATCCTGCTATTTTAAACAATTTGGAGCGAGCTGAGTACCTGTTCAAATACTCCAAAAGATTTAGAAAAATGTTAGGAAAAAGGAAATCACTGATATTTTTCTGAAACTCAAAACATAATAGACTGCTTCAAGACCAACTGCCCTTGTTTCATATACTGAAATTGCATAAAAACGTAAATGTAGGTTATTCGTGTTGGATACAGGTTTTATTATATTGAGATAGTTTAAAGCTAACAATTTAGCTCTGTATGCAGCGAGAAATGTTGAACCAAGTCAATTAAAGCACAGAGTTGAAATATTTTATTTAATTGCAATTTAAACAGTAGTTGAAGTTATTAAATGCATTGGAAATGAGATGCAAGAAGCATAATTAGAGGGAAGCATAAGCAAAGCAGATTTCAGAGGGATTGAATTTGACGTTTGAGTAAAAGAAAGATTTAAGATGGCTAAAATACGATAAGTAATATGATAGGTTTGAGCATAATTGAAGTCGGACCAAATGAAATTAAATAATACAAAAGATTGGTTATGTGCATAATGAGAGAGCGTAGAGTTAGTGGACAGGCCAATGAAAAGCAATCAATCTGAAAGGTAGATGAAAATCGAAGCAAGATAAGATAATTACAAGGAGCAATAGAGAACAAGGACAACTGAACTGAAGAAAATTCAGTGACGTGTTTAAAATTGAACTCGAGATGCTGTTTTGTCAAAAAAAGAGGAAAATAATTGCTGTAAATTGACAAAGTTTGAGAAAATTGTGCTTCATTAAATTTAATGTTTTAATACAAATAAAAGTGTTTACCAAGTGAAAAAAGTATACCATTTATTTATACAAGTTACCAAGCGTTCTACCACATAAAAATTATAAATTTATCAAACCGACTTGGGCTTAACAACAGCACCGATCACCTGGGCATCCCGAATATCGACAACGGACGATTTGAGCTGCAGAAGCCAGGTTTCGCAATTCCAATGGCCCAGGGAGGTGCGTACAAGCATCGCAGAACAACCTTTGCTGCCAGGGAAACAACTTCAAGCGAGTTAGGACCTCAGCGTTACCTTGCACCAGCTCCGAAGCGAAATCGGCCAGATTTGATAGGTAGGAGTTGGCATGTTTTGAGTGTTTGGGAGCCAGGAAAGCTAGTAAACTCTAAAATTACACTTTGCGGAAGAGATTCAACGTGTTTCCGAGCACCCAGTACTGTCCCAGTTTGAGTATTGCCAAAAAATTAAAGCGATCACAGGAAGTGAAACAAAAGAGCAGCTGGCGTCGTTTGACGTCATATCTAAACAAAATCGGGTCAGTTGTTGCTAGGCGGGAGTTTTAGTTCGATTTACCTGATGGTTCCTTGCAGAATTTCACTTTTAAATATTAAAATACACGCCATATGCACTAACGCCTTTCTGTAGTAAATGTCAAGTTTGTGAGGTTATGAGTAACCGAATCTAGTAGAGCAGTTGTGTATATGAGCTACGCTGAGTCAGATAATCTAAACATTAAATTCAAATAAGACTCAGATTTGAACCCAACCTGAGAGAATAGTTTTGTGTTTTTTGCCGGGGCTAGCCCAGAATATTATTGCAATTCGATAAAATATAGAAAGGGGCAATTAACCATTTTATTAAAGTATACTAAATACATTTTGATTATCCTAAAATACTGACAGGAAAAGTTTTACACATTAAAGTACCCTGAGCATTGTGGTGAATTGCCCTAATTAATTTATTTAATTTGTCCCATACAAAAAACAAGGGAGCCACCTCAATATACATCGTTGACATTAACGTTCTTACAAATGGGATTTTTTTATTATTGATTTAATGACATATTTTGCTCACCACAAAAACTTTACCTGACATTTAGATATAACTTCCATAATTTGACCTAGATTTTTCCATTCAGTGTTCAATTTTTTTTTAAATCCTTTGCAAATACAGTTGTATTTTGTCAAAATTATAATTTCATAAACTTCCAACAAAAAACACATTATTTTGAACTAAAGAAAACTGCAGGTAAAGTAATCATCTAAAAGTTTAACGTCAACAATTAAAATGATTCCATTAACTAAGTTTGTCTACATTCTTAAAATGCAACCTCTTTAATTTCGTAAAAAAATCGTTGTAGATAGATCTTACATGCCAAACAACGATTGACGGGTGCAAATTTAGAATAGAAGTTTTATTTTCAATAATATGAACAGAAAGGCTTTTGATATTTATTACTACTCACAATAAGTTTTTACAAAACTAACTTTAACAGAATTTGTTTTACTATAGTACTTAAAATTGATAATAGCATTATGTGTGTGGTTGATATTAGAGCCTACAGCAGGCTAGTTGTTAAAGCTCATTATCTTTATTGGCAGAAAACACTTACCATCATGCTAGTAAAAACACCATCAATCATTATTGTGGAAATTTTTGATGTGATTTGAACTCTATGGTTTTGCAGTATTCGATTTTGCACACTTCATATTATGTTCTATGTTTTAGTAAGGTCATGTTTAATCAAAAGATTAAAGAAGGTAAGTATTGGACATTTAGACACTTATTGTTTCGATGTGACGTAAGTTTTCATAAGCTTATCTTATTGTAGAATAAAAATTTGCATAAGTAAATGTCAGAATAAACAAATGCAATACGCAATACCCTCATCTAACACTGTATCAGTTATATTTTCTCTCAACACTAAAAGTAAACAAATATGGGTATCGACATTCAAAGCTATAAGTTGGGACCGTAGAAAGTGTTGAACGAAAATTTTTATTTTAAATTGAAACATCCAAAATCTTATAATATGGAAGAACATATCGTCGTACATAGGTTTTTTATGCTAAATAATCGTGGTATAACGAATTTTGCCTAAAATAGCTGAAATGCCTAAGTTATAATTAAATTGTCAGAAAACAAAAATTTAAAAAATCGTTGGCGATCGTTAAACACTATCACTGCATATGAGAGCTTTTTATTAAAGAAATAATATATTCATCTGACTAACAAAATCGAAGGTTTATAGCTGCCAACGTTTCATACGATCTATGTAGGCCTGTGTAGTTACTGTTATAATTGTATTTTTTGCGATTAAATAATACTGATATTTGGCAGTAGAGAAAATTTGGGGAAATTTATAGCTATTTATATATCAAGGGAGCAAAGTGAAAATTTCCTCCCGCGGGCAAAGTTTGCGGCCCGACGCAAAACGGAGGGCCGTAATTGCACGAGGGAGGAAATTTACTTTGCTCCCATGATATATATATGATTTTTTCGCCTCGCTAAAGAATGCGACTCGAAGTTTTTTTTAAATTAAAGAATATCAAAATACGTGTGGCATTTTCGGTATATTACTAATCAGGTCGTCTATGTGATGCGATCAACAAACAACGATTTGTTGTGAGTGAAAATAGAGTGCTAGTGAAAACAAACAAACCGACGAAACCTATTTTGCAGTAGATGTCAAACTATTATAAAAATGTGTAGCAGTGGTGACGACAATTCAGATTTGCCCTCTGATATTGCAGAAGAGGCAAATGCTGCAACATTGGATTGGTTACCGGAAAAGTCAAAGGAGAAGTAGCGGTGCAGGAAAATATTGACATCAAAAACCCAAAATTGATTGCATTACTGAAGCGTCAGGCTGCAGGTTACAGGCCAAAGAAACCCGAAACTTTCACGCGAGAAGATCTCAACTAATTTTTATTGGAAGCTCCAGATGAGTACCTACTGATGAAGGTATTAAATTCAAAATTGTTATAAACAAGAGTGCCCCGTTTTAAAATCATTTTTATCCGTTACAGCTTGTCCTGGTCATAGGTATCTCAGGTGCCCGTCGGTGTGACGAACTCACCAAATTGAATATCAGCGATATTGAAGCAAAAGATGGAATTTTAATTATTCAAATCCCAGATTCGAAAACAACAAATGCGAGCGCCTTTACTGGTTATTGTCTAAGGAGGATTCAGCTACACCTTTAGTGGATGCTTGAGCAAACATTTTAAGCATCAAACGTCAAGGGGGATGGAAGTCCACGTCTGTCGCTGAAATTTATGTGGCTTGAGTCAATTGCAAGTAAAGTGCAAGCCTCGAATCAATTATAGGAGAAACATTCTTAGAATACTGTGAAATAAAGTTTTTTCAAATGCAATTTTACATTTTTGAAATTTACTGTCAATTTTAATTTATTAAATTTAATCATTAACAGCTACAGTTTCTATGGAAATTACTTTACCTCCCGTGGGAATTTTTGTTTACTTTACCTCCCGCGTGAGGTAAAGGCATCCTTTGCTCCCTCAAATTAGGGAGAAAAAGATCATTTTCTATAGAGCGAGGCGAATAAAATATTTTTTAAATACTTTGGGAATTTTAAAGAACCATTTATAAATGAAAAAGTTCAATTCCTGAGCAACAAGTTTTCAAATTTATTTTAGGGACACAAATAGGGTTGCCACAGAGCATATTTTGTTTTCCATCTTTTTGTATACAGCATTTGCAACAAATAGAAAAAATGTGTTGATTTCTCAAAAACTATTGCTCTTTATAATGTATGGGCTTAATTTCAAACCAGATTTAGGAATATAATTTATATCAATTGAATATTTAAGAATAGTAGAACATAAGGTTTAATGAAAGTTTGTGAACGAAATAATCAGTTTCGTTGCTTAACAACATTTTTTATTAAGAAATTAAGAAAAACAAAAATTAATGTTTTACAGCAAAACACTATATCAATACTATATTTGTAACTACAATAATAATTTTCTTTGTTTTGTATTTTTAGAAACAGAAGTATTTCACTATTGTAATTTTAAATTAATTAAATACACTATTTTGAGAAATCAATAATAAAAAGCTTTTTGGAAAACGCTGTATATAGATCAGATCGTTATTTTTCAAGTTCGCCATTTTTTAATTATTTTCAAGTTTAACTTTTAAACGAAAACTCTGTGCATACATAAAAGTTTATCAATTTTTTTGCTGTACCCTGCCCAAATTTCCAATGTAGGAAGACTAATTTTGATGATCAGCGGACAATGAACCAAAGAAAGAAATAGGTTGAACATTTCCACTGTTTTTGTTATTTTGAGAGTAAAAAATAATTATGTAACTATTTCATGTTTAAAATTTTACGAAGAAACAAAAGAAAATAAGCAACTTTTACACCAAATTAGCAGTGTAGATAAATATAGGGTGCTGCAAGATATCTTTAATTCTTCTGGTGGGGTGACACGTTATCCCAAATTGAACATTTTTTTTCTTTAATAACCAACTGTCTATCTTGTCTAATAACAGAGTTCTTAAACAAATTCACTTTATTAAAAAAAATTATCTTGCACAGTAATTTCAATCAAGTCATTGCTGGCTCTAAAAAAGACCATTTGTTGTTAAAGCAGGGGCTCAAAGTATCTTCCTTCTGTCTGAATGCACAATTGAGTCTTCCTGTCTTATGATCGCCATTTCCACTGCGCAACTCACACAAAACACAAAACTTTCGAATTGAATTTTCCGAAAAGTGATAACAATTTAAAGTACAATCAACAATTGTCAACTGGCACAGACACAGCGTAATACCTAAAACAAAGGGATTCGTTTTACCAGCAGTCCTGAAGAAACTGTGTTATAAACTGCCCTCATTGCATAAAAGTGATTTGTTTTTAATAACTCGGTGCTCCTTACTATAGCAACCATTACTTTTATATACCGTATGTTCAAAAATAATTTACATCACAGTTGGCTGTGGAAAATAAAAGTAATGTATACAGCAAGCTTTAGTATTCATTAACTGTCATCGCTGTTGTTGTTGTCGTAAATATTGAAAATTCACTTAAGCTACAATTATAATGGTTTTTACAATAAAATCATTACGAACTTGCCATACTATTGTCAAAAAAAATTTAAAACTATTTCCTTACAAAGTACCTACTTGCTTTACATGAGTTGCTGCATAGATCACAATAAGCGAATTTTGTATTGCCAGTGATTTCAACAAAACTGACGAATTGTTAAAGTGAACTTTTTTTTCTGATGAGGCTTGATTCACCGTTTTGGGGTATATAAATTCACAAAACATGAGGTTATAGAGTTCCGAAAATGAAAATAAAGTCTTCAAACGACGACAAAGACAAGTGGCATAAATCAACCAGCCATTAAAAAATTGGAAGAAGCACTCAAGAACACTAAAAATTTAAAAAAAAATGGAAGGGCGTTGAAAAATTAATTGTCAACTTTTTTAAAATTTGCTACAAATCAAAATTGATGTAAATGTAATTGTTTAACACTTTATTTAAGCTGATGAAATAATGTCAAAATTACTATCAAGAGTTGTTCTATTTTTTTTTTTGTATAGTACCACTCTCTTCATTGTGGCGTACAAAAGTTACACAAAAATTGTAAATAATAAACTAAGGGCCGGTTTGCAGAAAGCAATGTTAAGTCTGGTGTTGGCTAACGCGACGTCAAAGTGAACAAAAACGAATCAAATCTCAAATGTTTATGGTAACTAATACATTAGTAAACAAAATTTGATGCGATTTTGTTCACTTTGACGCGACGTTAGCTAACACCAGACTTAACATTGCTTCCTGCAACCGGCCCTAAATGTCAGAGTCGACGTGTTGCTAGAGCAATGCGGCTTTAAAAAGGCTGCACAGATTTATATTCAATCTACAAATACAACAAAATGCATTCAAAAATTGTATTTGATAAAAAAATCATAGACCAAATAAAACACATATAAACTACGTTCATGTTTGAACGCTCCTCGTATGTTCAAAAATAGCAAAACCACGACCTGTCGATTTAGGTTGGTAAAATAAAAAAACCTAGAATCTAAATAGTCACTTTTTTCATGCTATTGGTAACAGTACAAATGACATATCTCTGATTATTATTAAAATTTTCATTTTATGTAGCCATATTTATTAAGTTGAGAAAATTTAATTTTATTTAATAAAACGTACCTATATATTTCGGCTCTTCGGTCAGCCATGTTTAGTGTATTCTACTTTCTTTAATTCTACATTACACAGGGCCGAGTGGGTAGTAAGGGGGGGGGGGGGGGAGAGTTCCAAGTAATTTTTCACAATACACCTCATATGAAGGGATGAGGGATACAGGGTTACGATCAAAAATTAATAAAAATATACTTTGAGATGTCACAAAGTTCAATTTATTTGCTTTCGTTTAAATATACAAATAAATAATTTTCGTAGGGCGATACAAGACTTTCGGTTTTCTATTACGAACAATAAATTCATCGATTATAGTTTCTAAATCGAGCACATCAACTAAATCCGGGTAGGAATGCAAAATAGTAACGTGGTATCACTACCTCTGGCTGTAGTTCCGAACAGGACCCACCCCCAATTTCAAATTTTAGGTTTTGTTCGAAAGTTTCGAGTGAGTAATACTACCCATACTACCCACGTCAACCGCCGGCCCTGACATTACATCTGAATTACGAAGTTAAGGTTTTATTAAATGAATGAATAATATAAACGAACTTTAAAATAAAAACAAAACGAACAATCAATTAAATTACAACCTAATTTATTTCAAATGAAATTACCAATAATAAATTTAATATTGAACCTTAAATCATAACACTACCATATACTCTTAAATTATCAATATTACTAGAAAAAGAATGGAGAACTGTATCTAAAAATCATAATACAACAAAAATAAATAACGAAACAAATATAATATATCAAATACATTATAATAATCGCAATGCACAATATGTAGGTTAAATACAAGAATATTAAAAATTATGTAAAATGCTTTACTCAGAACTTTCTCGCAAGTGGACGTTGTGACACTAAACAATTTTAAAAATCAAAGAAAACTAGGGTTAAAAGCATTTAACGTTCCTAATAATACTGAAATAATAAAAGAAAACGCTTGGTTAATACGAAGTACATCAATTTTTAAATAAAAACCATTACCGGAGGTGGAATTCGAACTTTAGCGCCTGCGCATGCGATTTCAACGCTTGGTAGTAACCCCACAGTTTATCGTTGGCAGCCACGCAGCACCCTTCGAATATTTGCGATGCAGTTGTATTAAACACAACATACTTATTCGTTGCTCTTTGTTGTCTATTTTACAGCATTTACCCTGTATCTGTAGGGTTCCATTTTGTCAAGGGTAAAACTCTTATCTATTTCTCAGTTAACGCAAAATAAACAAAATTTTATTTTTATAAGATGCTCAACCTGTATACGTTTTGCTTAAAACCTGACTTTTTTCATCACGGTAAAACCTGAGCTATGTGCAAAATATTACTTTTATTTAAGTAATAATTATTTTTGAGTTACAACAAAATAGGCAGAATGTTATTTTTTAAGAGGCTCAGCCTGTATACAATTTGTCCGAAATTTTATTGGTTTCATGCAAAATATGTCTTCTTCCAACAAATCGTTTTTAAGTTTGGTAAACTCATCGAAAGTGTGAAACTCAGTTCTTACACATTCAAGAAAAGCAGGTGTTGTTTAGAAATAAGGAAATATGCCTATCAGTTCCTTCGATTAAAAAATGTCACTGACAGTTACATACACACTGCTACTTAAACATTCTGCAAAAGTTAAAGACTAAATTTTATATATTTTTTTGAAATTCAATACATTTACAGGTAACGGACACAATACGTTTGCCAATTAATTTAAAATTCATTAAAAATTATTTTTAAATGTATGTGTATAATGCACGTCATTAAAACAATTTTTATCTCCTCATTTGACTAATGTATGTTTTCTCGCAAATTGGATAGGTACCTAATAATATTTCGTTGTTAAATCTAAGTTCTACGGTGTAACCTATATAGAGTTCACGTGTAGAAATTCCTTTGAGAATGGCACTAAATGTTCTGACGTAAAATAGATTGATTTGAAGGTGCGGCTTTAATAATGATGCAGCCACACTGCCTTATCATAATCACGCAGTATTGTTAGCCGCACCTTTGGTTTAGGTTATTTAAAATGTGTCTATAGGAGATAATTTGATCCATTTAATTAGGGATTTATCTGAAAAAACACTAGTTTTCTGTTTGGTCACGTTTGATTTGCAACTTAAAATATGTAATTCAACATAAAAATCTGCAACTATAACTGAAATCCTAAGTTGCCAAGTTCGTTGTTTGAGTACCTATATTGTTTCCGTTAATAGTAGTATCTACATTAGTGCCATACATGGATCGTCTAAAACATGTTATCTTTGTGTGGATTAAGATTTTAGGGGAGAAAATGGAGATGTTTTATTAATTTGTCGGATTTACGAATTTTCATAAAAAAACTTCAACTAAAATAAAAAAGTTTCAGCTCATATAAGAAGCACAAAATTTATAAATTTACTTCCTTTTTTGGAATTTTATATTTTTTAAACATAGAAATATAGATTGCGCCATCTGTACGGCAGTATTAAAACTACTCGACATTCAACAGCAAAGTACTTAACCATTGCTTCAATTCACATCGGGCTAACAGAGTTGAAGCACTAGCGTGATGTGAACAGGATGTAAAATTGTAATAACGTTAGTGTTAAAAATTTTAAAATTTGTAAAATAACTTAAATAATGTACGTTATATCTTATACGAGCTAAATAGCTAATGTGACCAAGTAAAATAGTTCATTCGTGCAGTTACAGAATGTTTCCAATAAGTACGCAATGTAAACATTGGATGTTCACAAGTGAAGATGAGTTAAATAAATTGAGAGAAAATGCCAACTTAAAGCACATACATGCATACGGACGGCAAATTAATGTAAGTGGTTACAGCAAATAGACGACATGGTAATCAATCTAGAAACTGTAGGAAATTGCCGTCAAATTTTAAGGTTATGTTTAGTTGGATTTTAACACATTGGTTAAGTTTGGTCGATTGTCATGTAGATTGGCGGAATCAGTCAAATTTTGAATTTATTTTAAAAATTTGAAAATGCCTGATAAAATTTGAATTGGCGTAGAAAATAGGGTGTAACGGATTAAAATTGTATTGACTATGCATTATTAACACAAGCTTGAATAGATTTTTTTAAAAATATTTGTTGTTTTATTTCTTGATTTGGGTAATTTTGTAGTGTACATCGCCCACACTTTGAACTACCGTTCCTAGAGCCAGTAATGCAGGTGGGATTGAAATTTGACAACAATATTTTTTGTACAAAGGTACGAATTTAGGTTAGCTGCAGTTTAAGATTTGTGTGTAATTTAAAAAATGTGTGTAACACCGTAACAAGAGGGTTAATTTATCTCTCCTACGTATATTACTGGCTCTAGGAAGGGTAGTTTAAAGTAGGCGACGTACACTACAAGATTACCCTTGATTTGTTTTATTTCTTGACATGTTCAATTCGAACTACCGCAAAATTGGGACAAGCATTACACCTGATACCTAAAACTCATTGCATGATTGCCTTACAATATTTTTATTTACGACAGTGTGTAAAATTAACTTTGAGTTGGCAGTTATAAGTTTGTAAAACGACTGGTATAACATGATTTCTTTAGCCACGTTGTCAGTAGTAATGTGGTTAAATTTGTTTATTGGTTTCGGAATATTAAGCCTTTGTTTACATATACAAAAGTAGGGTGGTAACTGCATCTGTACGGTAATATTTTTTTACTGTACATAGCAACTATTATCCTATTGAAACTACTGCATCTGTATGGTAATATTTCTTTACCCTACATGGCAGCCATTGCCATACCGCAACAGATAAACTATCGAACACACCACGGATGTTATGAATCATAACAGCCTTAGATGTCTTAAAATTCTCGCTCTACGAGCTCGTTGTTAATAGCTATAACCAACCAAATTTACGACCGGTTACTACTGACATTTTTCTTATTAAGACAAACCTGTTATTTATTGCGATAATTTTAATTTACATTTAAAAGATATTTTTATTTATTACCGTGTTTTCTAGATTCTATTGTAGATAAAATATTGTACGATTCACATGCGTGAAGCATCTTTAGTCACTCGCGGGGCTTATAACGCTCGTTATACTGACTGCCCCACTCGTGACTAAAGACTAGCTTTACGCACGTGTATCGTAAATAACTATTATGTGTATGATCGTATTCCATTTAATAAAAAGTGTTTAAACGGTGAAAAAACATTATTTTTATTGACTATGTAATGGGAATGTTGCATTGTTAATTGTTACCAAGTTAATATTGAGCATTTTATACTCATTTTTTAGATTAAAGTAATTCACTATAGTCGGCTGAACATTTTTATAACACATTTAAGCAGATTTTTTTTAGGAGGGCACACAGATATGAAATATTCCTAACACCAGACGAGGAAAAACTAATGGTTCGAAAATACGAACTGCATTTACGAGACTTTTGTAAACGGTTTCAACCCCCAATGCCGAGATGTGTTGTTGGCACAGCTTTCCACTACTTTTAAACGTTTTTATATTCATAATTCGGTAATGAATTATCATCCAAAGGAGATTATGTAAGAGATGTCTCAACGTTTACCTAAAAGTTATTCAATAATGCAATGTTTTAGGGTCACTTGTGTTTTCCCTAGCATGCAAGGTTGAAGAATTTAATGTCTCCATGATGCAGTTTTTAGCTAACATAAAGGGGGATCGTGACAAAGCATCAGATATTATACTTAATAATGAACTGCTTCTAATGCAACAATTAAATTTTCACCTGACAATCCATAATCCATTCAGGCCCGTTGAAGGGTTGCTCATCGATATAAAGGTTTGTTGCTGTAGTATTTTAAGTTCATTGTTTACCATTTCTTAATTTTTAGACGAGGTGTTCTTTGAACGATCCCGAAAGGGTTGCGACCTGGAACAGAGCATTTCTTAGAAAGAGCTATGTTAACTGATGCTGTGCTCTTGTACGCCCCAAGTCAAGTTGCGCTAGCGGCTGTACTACATGCAGCCTCGAAGCTGCAAGAGAATCTGGTATTCGTACGTTACTGACACTTTGTTTTGGAGTTGACAGGACGTGGCAAACTTGAAGAGTTAATAGAAGCTGTAAGAAGTAAGAAATTGCCCTTAAATAATGTGGTTTGAGCAAATGCAAATATTCTGTTGATTACAGGCATAAGGTCTATGGTGTGAAGATCGGCTCGATGCTGTAGTAGATAAAAACCAACAGAAACTACTAGAAACAAAAATTGGAGAAGTGGCAGAAATCCAGAGAACAATCCTGATAGCGAAAATGTATGTTGTTGCTTTATATTGCAGTGGTAGTTGTATTACGCTTTTACTTTTTGTAGATATAAGCAAAGGATGCAGGCCATGCTGTATGATGATGATGAACTGTATTCTCAAATTAGTTCGGATCGTCAAAACCTCGATGATTCTGCCCTTGGTATGGTAATTACTTCTCCTGGTGGAGCGTAAATGTGATTAGTGTACATATATTAGATACCAGTGTATTTATTTCAAAGTTACTTTACCGTTTTTAGTTCTAATCAATTTAAAAAATGTTGAGTTAATGATCTGTTATATACTACCTGTGTTTATGTTAACTTGTATTGAAAAAATGATTCGCCAAGTACAAATAGGGTAAGATTTGTATTTGAAATTATAATATTAAAAATCGAAGAGCCAATAAAAGTATTCAGAACAACTTTATCAGTACTAATAAAGGGTGTTTCAGTAAAAACGCAATTTTTTATTTTAAAGTAAAACGCAAGTTTTTTTGTGAAGGATTGTTGATATTTTTATTGAATTTTAAAGTAGACATGTTCCGATTAATTATGGACTAAAATATCAATGGCTTTGCAACTTTAAACGTAAACTCTTGTTCTTTTGATGAAATTATATATGACATTTTCTTAGAGTTGCGGCTGCATCTCAGTAATCACGCGTTGGATAAAGGCATAGAGCTCAGGAATTATTCGAGGGTTATTCGCATACACTTGATATTTCAAAAAACCCCAAAGAAAACAGTCGCACGGTGTCAGCTCGTACTATAACGGTGGCCAACACCACTTGTCGTTTCAGGAGACAATTCGGTTTTTCCCAATAAATCAATTCCCAAGCAACACACAATAGTTGAATAAACGATTAATTTTTGTTTATACGAGGAGTATAATTATGGTTGAATGTCAACCTCATATATTTGATAAAATGTCCGCGAGATAAACGTTTAAATTTAGTGTATAATACACAATTAAATAACGATGATGACGCACGTTGAATCCTTTTTGATGTTATTCAAATATATTTAGTGTATAATATACAATTAAATAACGATGATGACACACGTTGAATCCTTTTCGATGTTATTCGATTATATTTAGCATATAATATACAATTAACTAACGGTGATAACACATGTTGAATCTGTTTCGATGTTATTCGATTATATTTAGCGTACAATATACAATTAACTAACGGTGATAACACACATTGAATCCTTTTCGATGTTATTCAAATATATTTAGTGTATAATATACAATTAAATAACGATGATGACACATGTTGAATCCCTTTCGATGTTATTCGATTATATTTAGTGCATAATATACAATTAAATAATGGTGATGACACACATTAAATCGCTTTCGATGTTATTCGATTATATTTAGTGCATAATATACAATTTAACAACATTGATGACACACGCTCAACTATGTTTGATGTAATTCGATTACGTTTAGTGCATAGTAAACTTATTATTAAAGTTAAACAAATAGGTGGGAGAAACATAACAGTTTATTAAATATACCATATATTTAAAACACAACATTACGAGAAAAAATTATATACATTAAGTGGTATTGGGGATAATGGGTACAAAACAATGGACATTAACTTAAATTTTTTATAAACAATTGTCAATAATGTCAAAATAAAGTGCTAAACTCAGTTATCCCAGCCAAAATCACTCCCATATGAACCAGTGCTATAAGAGTTTCAGTTATCATATTATCATCATTTGATTAGAAATGTATAGACATTTTTTCTAAGCCGAATTTTGATTTTGAAACCGATGCTTCGACTGGTTCAGCCAATCTTGACATGCTTGCCCAATTGCCTTGTCAGTCAGTTCGCCGACAATGGATTTTGCTTGTCCTCCTTGAAAGCATATATTGGTGGCTTCTGCAAGTGATCACAAATTAGTATTATTGTTAAAACGTAATATACATAAATGTGGCATACATTTAATTTAATTTATATTCTAAATTTTGGATATATATAAATAATAAATATTATACACCAAGTGAATTAAACACGTTTATTCACGAAAAGATTTTGGGCTCACGAGCACGCAGTGCGAGTGAGATCAAATCTTTGAGTTATTGCGCTGCAACTTACGCTGAAACTTGTGATACATAGTTATGCAAAGTATGCTCTATTCACATACATGTAGCTAAACAGATGAAAATATGTGTGCATATAAAAAGATATCTTCAGCATCACGAACTGATTACTAAAATCAATGTGGCAGTTAACTCTATCTTGTCACATGCTGTAATATTCAAGGTTCGTGGTGACCAAGCCTGTAGTCGGAAACACATTTTAGGGGCTGCTCATAGGATTTCAGGGGGGCAAATATTTTTATTTCATTCACACGTTGACGAATAGTGGAAGATTTGTGGGTAATCTCAAAAACACACACCTGTAACTTCTAAATGGCTCGATGGATTTTTATGAAATTTGAACAGGAGTATTTATCTGTGATTATAAAGTGATTCGTGTAAACTGTAAAGAAAAAGCACTGCTGCTATAGAAGTACTGTCTCCCATGTAGATTTTTTAACATGATGGGACAGCGTACTGCTATAGCAGTAAGTAAAAAACAAAACAAAACTGAAACGTTTTTTATTTGCAAGTTATAAAACTCTTAGTCTGTCTTATTTCTTCGTTTCTAATCCTATCCGGTATTGTTACTCCTAACACTCTTCGAAGATATTTCATATTCGAGGCTTGTATTTTTGAATTGTTTCTCTTATTTATCACCCATAATTTGCTTCCGTATATTAGTATTGGGGTATAGATTGTTCTGTATACCGTTAATTTTGTTTTTATAGAAACCTTTTTTTGTTTATAAAAGATCTTAGAGCCGTGAGCATGTTGGATGCCGATTTTATTCATTTGTCAATATCCACTTCTACCTTTCCTATACTGTCTATTATGGTACCTAAGTATTTAAATGTTTCTACCTGTTCCAGTTTTTCACTGTTTACACATATATTCACTGCTTTCTTTTGGTGACTTATCACAATCACTTTGGTTTTATCCCAGTTTATTCTTAGTCCCCTCTTTTCTAATGCTGTCTTCCATCTGTTTATATTTTCCTTCATAGCTCTTTCGGATTTTGCAAACACTGCGATATCGTCTGAGAAGGCACATTCCGTTATTTCTACTATCTTCATGTTCCAGTTTCCTATCATTATTCCCTTTGGCTCTTCTCTTGTCTCTTTGATTACATCGTCCATGACTACTAGGAACAATATAGGGCTCATTACCCTCATTGTCTTACTCCTTGTGTTGTGATGAATTTCTCTGAGTTTTCATTGTGTGTTCTAACATAATTTCTCGTTTTATTGTAAAGGGTGTTTTTTTACATAGGTACATGACGTAATCTGAAGGTCCAATTTTCACACACTCTTTTCGCAGTAAATCAGGCTGTATTTCATTTCAGCAATAACGCGTCGACTTTTGGCTTTCAAGTGCTCAATTGTTTCCGGTTTATCGACGTAGACATGCGACTTTACATATCCTCCAAGAAAATAATCTATTGGCGTCAAATCGCACAAACGAGGTGGCCAGTTAACAGATCCACGAAATGGATTTTTAACTGGCCACCTCTTTCGTGCGATTTGACGCCATTAGATTATTTTCTTTGAGGATATGTAAAGTCGCATGTCTACGTCGATAAACCGGAAACAATTGAGCACTTGGAAGCCAACATTCGACGCGTTATTGCCGGAATACAGCCTGATTTACTGCGAAGAGTGTGTGAAAATTGGACCTACAGATTACGTCATGTACACGCCAGCCGTGGCCGTCACATGCCCGAAATCATATTCAAACATAATTTTCATAAAATTATCTTTCAGATAAAGCCAATTTCATGGATATTAAAAACATCTTTCTGTGTTTTATTTCAATTTAAAGCTGTATCCCTCTAAAAAAACACCCTTTACAAAGATTTTACTTCTTCCAATAGATCGTCTTTTACCCCTCTTTTCTGTAGGTTCTTCCATAGGTCCTCTCTAGGAACGCTGTCGAAGGCCTTCTCCAGATCAATAAAACAGATATATGCTTCTTTATTATATGCTAATGTTTTTTCCATTATCTGTCTTATTGTGCATATGTTCCTATGTGGTGTGCCCTGCTTTGGAAGTCTAATGAGCTGTTTTTCCACTATTTTCCTTATTCTTGTGTCTAAAATGTATTTATAGATCTTCCCCAGCACACTAAATAGTGAAGTGCCTTTACAATTTTCACATTCTTTGTTGTTTCCCTTTTTGAAGATTAGGACTATCAGTGCTACTTCCCAGTCCGTGGGTATTACTTTTCCTGCCCATGCCATTCTACATATTTTCAGCAGTAACCTTCCTCCCAACGGTCCCATACTTTTAATCTCTTCCGCTATTATTTCGTCGTGTCCTGCTGCTTTCCCTACTTTTAGTCTGTGTATAGCCTCTTCGAACTCTTCCTCTGTTATTGTTTCGTTTTCCTCTCCTTCTTGTTTTGCTTCCCTCTTATCATTTCCATTGTTTACCTTTGCATTGTTAACTCCTATTCCCAGTTGTTCTTTATAATATTCTTTCCACCTGTTAATTATTGCTTGTTTTCTTGTAATTACTTTTCCATTCTTGTTTTTTATGTACATGTTTTGTTCTGGATTTTTTTTAGTTATCTAAAATTTTTAAGCACTTTGAAGAAGAGTTCTTGATTACTCCTGCTGTCCTCCTCTAATCTGGCTCCAAACTTCTCCCATATTTCTTTCTTTGCCTTCTGTATTTCCTCTTTTGCTACTTTCGTTTGTTGTCTTGTACTCTGCATAGCTTTGGTTTGTCCTTTTTTGTATATATCTTCTTCATAGCTCCTTCTTTTGCTCACTTAATTTTTCATCTTTTGGTTCCACCATCTCGTCTGTTTTTTGTGATGTCCCTTGATAATTGTGGTCCCGCAAGCGTTCTTTGTTACTTACTGTTTTTATAATTCTTTTAAACCTTTCCCACACCGTTTCAGTGTCATTTGTTTTCTTGTTCCTTTGTCTTATACATTCTTTCCTTACTTCTTCCTGGTAATTTTTCCTTACTTCTTCTTCCTTCAATTTGTACATTTTCATTTTCTCTTTTCTAACCGTGCTCTTTTTGATTTTTCTTACTTTCTTGTTTTCTCTCTGAATATCTGTCGTCACCTTATAGTGGTGAGTCTCTATTTCCGGTCCTTTTCTAGCTCTTGTGTCTTTTGTTTTTTTTTAAGTGTTCTTGTTCTGTTATTACATAGTCTATTAGTGATTTTTCTCCTTTCGTTTCCATTACTCTCATATATTTATGGATATCCTTGTGTTTAAACTTTGTGTTCGTGATTACCATGTTATTTAGTAGGAAGAAGTCTTATCAGTTTTCTTCCATTATTGCTTATACCTTTTTCTCCGAATTGGCTCGTTGTTTGTTCTTGTCCCTCTACTTTATTCCCTACCCTTGCGTTTAGACCTCTAGTATCATTTTTTGCCTATTTGTCTCTTACTGCTTGCATTATTTCCCAGAATTTGTCTTTCTTCTCCTTATTTTCGTTTTCGTTTAGTTATTTCTTTTATTTCGTTTTTCACTTCATTTGTTACTATTATTCTTACTCCTGCTTGTGCATTCTTTGTTACTTCTACCCCACTGTAGTTTAGCAGCAATCCCTTTTCTACCATCTCACTTCCTTGTCCCTTCTTTTTGGTCTCTGTTATCGCTAGTATTTGTACCTTCACTTTCTCCATTTCCTCTACTATTTCCACCTCTTTGCCACTCAATCGTCGCACATTCCATGTACCTATCATACTTTTTAGTTTTTTCTCCTTTTTTCTTTCTTTGCTATTTCCATTGCCATTGTCAGTTTTCTCGCCTGGTTTCGTTGCCGTATTTCCCTTTTTTTAAATTCTTTTTTAGTTTTTTGTAAACTTGGCTTCTGGGGTATCAGTTTCTTTTAAACTGCTCCCCCTCTTCGTCCGTCCATATATATTTTGTACCTTCTATCTCTAGCTCTTTCCTCTTTAATTTTTCCTTCTCCGCCCTTGCTACTTTCATAATTGCGGCCTCTATTTTTTATTCCTCTAGTGTAAGGTGACAGTCTAGATACATCTGGTCCTGTAATAGTTTTTTTCTTCTGTCTTAGTACCTTTAGTTTGTCATCAAAACCTTTAAACTTTATTATAATTGGTTTCAGCTCTTGTTTTCCCACTTTATATATGTCTTCAATGTCCGTCTTCACTCCCATTTCTTCCTGTAGGAATTTGATCAAAAGGAACCAAGCTATGACGAAAAAGTCAATATTGTACTGGAAAGCATAACAAAATTGAAGGCATCGTAAAATTAAACGCAAAGATGACACAAATCATAGCATACGCTAATGATATTGCTATTATAAGCAGAACAAAAAAAGAACTCGAAAAAGCTTTTATTCAACTAGATAGTGTAGCAAAGAAAGTCGGATTACAGATAAATCAAGAAGAAACAAAATATTTAAAAACTAGAAGCAATAGAACAACAAACAATACAACTAGCCAACTACAATTTAGAAGAAGTAAACAATTTCTGCTATTTAGGCACATAAATAAGCAACAATGAAGGTACTACAGAAAGTTAAAAATTTACAATATCTACATTAAGAAAGCCAATTGTGACATATGCAATGGAAACAAGAAGTATCAGGAGAAAAAACAAGGACCAACTAAGAATATTTGAACGTAAAATACTAAGCAATAATGGGATCACAAAAGTAAACAAAAATTAATATAGACCTCTAATGAATTTTGAAATCCTGAAATATACAAGAGACCAAGACATTGTCAAAAGCATAAAAGCACAAAGAATACAATGGTTTGGACATATAAGAAAAAGAAAAAACACAACAGTAAGAATGATGATGGAATCGGAACTAAAAGAAAATAGGAAAAGAGGGAGACCCCGAGCAAGATGGTTGGACGAGGTGATACAGGACCTGAGAACAATGGAAGTAAACAACTGGAGAGATTGTAGAAAAATCTAAAACCCACAAGCCACTATAGAAAAGGAGAACAGTAGAAATACAGAGACTAATCCACTCCAATTAAACAAAAATGGATTGCAAAAGTTCCAAAAAGGAACGGCCCCAACCCAACAGAGGTGTAGCGCCAACTGAAGAAGAAGAATTATATAGGAATTAGTTAATAAAAAGATTGTTTTGTTAAACTTAAAAATATCCAAACTTGTTAACTTAAATCGATTTTACAGATTAAAATATTAAACTAAAAATATATTCAGTTTGTATAGGTAAGTAATTCTTTGAATCTCATAAACAGACGACGTCTTCCGCAAGGTTTTTCCATTCTCCTTTGGGTCTACCAAGTTTGGTTCAATCTGCTCCAGCTTCTTCCACCACTTTATTTGTCCATCTCCGTTCTTAGTGTTCTTTTCCTCCCCAAAATGTTGGGTTCCATATTTTAGTACTTTTGGGTCACCTATCTTATCCTGTTATTAACTGACCAATCTATTTCCAATTCATTTCTTCGCATATTTCGGTGATGCTTTTTACGCTCAGTTTTCTTCTCATTTCACAAAGCTTACTTACTCAAACCTTTATTTTAAATCTTACGATGCGTCTTACCATTTTGTTCTATGTACTAATGGTTCTCAAAATGGGCGAAGCAGCTGGGGGTGCTCCACCCATTTTGAAAGCGGGAGTGTTAGGAAGTGTCAGGGCGGCATCGAGTAATTTGATTATAATGATTAAAATTCAAGATTTTTTCTTTCCTTTACTACAATTTATTAATATTAATGAAGGCTAACTGTTTAGCTCAATGTGTAGGTGGCCGTATTCTAATTAAAATTCTTAAAATTGAATGTACAGCAACGGTGACTAACTTAAATTCTAAACAACTGTTGGAGTGGATCTACTAATTGCACTTGCACATATCTACACATTTATTGATTTAGGCTCATTGCTGGTACAGTGATTCATTATCACAATATTGCAGGTCGACTTCCAGAGCCTACTTGTTCCAGTACTATAGCATTGCCCACTGAAATTACTTACCCGCTACAGTATATTGGTTTTTCTCTAACAATTATTCATTCTTTTTTAAGGTTGCCGTACAAATACCAGGGGCAGACAAAGTGCAACTTTATATGTCCGAAAGCCCATAGCCTCTCTCTATGCAAGACCGCTGGGCGTGGTGAAAACCAATAATCTCCTTGAGGTAATACTGTTATATAGACCAGAGGAGGTCGATACAAAATTCTTACCTGGACAAGGTCAGCAACCTACTGAAAGTAGAAAGTTATATGCTCCTAGTAAACACACGTGACCTCGGAATCGGACTAATTATTGGAGGACAAATTATAAGGATGACGAATGCGGCGAGAAAAAGTACGGCGAATAACAGAACTGGCTTAAATAAAGAAGTTGTTATGAGGATTGCTACAAGGAACATAAACTCATGGAACACCAAAGAATAAGAAATTATTATTAAAATGGAAAACCACAGAATCGATCTATGCAGTATCGACAAAAGAAAGAGTAAAGAAAAATACCTGCAGCTACAAGAGGAAACTGCATACTTACATTGAGCGGAACAGAAAAGCCATCAAGAGAGCACATGTGAGCGTGAGAAAGTGAGCATACTAATGCATGTAAGATATAATTATCAACAATATAATCGACACCAAACATATAAATGAAAAGAATTCTGTTAGTTACCATGGACTTTAATAAAATCATTTCAGTGTATACACCGGATGCCAATAACACAAAACAAGTAAGAAAAAAATGTATGATGATATCCAAGAACTTCGACCACAATAGCCAATGAAGAAGGTATATTAATCCTTGGAGACTTTAATATTTACGTTGGTGATACAGTAATATTGGAGAGAATTCAATGAACTTACGATTAATGAAAGCGGAGAAGAGTTAATTGAATTTTGCTCAATAAATGAACCAATAAAACAATACATCCAGAATATCTATTAGATATCTGTACTTTGACATGCGCAAACGTAGGCGCAATCCATCGGTTTGTGTTATGCAAATTAAAACTACACGCCAAATTAAAGAAAGAAACACCTATGAAAAACTAAACATAGAAATTGCAGAACCAAGCACTAAAGGCCTGTAGGGTACACTAAGTCCTAATGCACCCTGAGTAAATAGTGGACTGTATAAAAACTTTTAAAATACTTTATTTTACCAAAAATAACAGTAACTCGTTGCCGACATAAACAGGTCGTCCGCCATGTTAGCGTCACTTCCGGTCTCGTTCTTGCAGTGTCTATAGCGCGCACTCCGGCTAGACAGTTCTACTTTTTCCACAGAGATGGCGCACCTAGTAACTAAAAACTAGAGTCCCTGTATATAAAAGAGTTGGGACATGTAGGGTGACTTGTTTTGGATCCACAAACCATGGAGTACATGATTTTTGCCGATTTTAAACTTTATGCATGCTTCTTTCAACTAAAACAAATGAAATATATCTTTGCTACATCACATGGTCCTTGATTTGTGGATCCAATGGCTCAACTCTTAGTACATATAGGAACTCTACTAAAAACTAGAGTCCCTGTATATAAAAGAGTTGGGACATGCAGGGTTACTTGTTTTGGATCCACAAACCATGGAGTATCTGATTTTTGCCGATTTTAAACTTTATTCATATTTCTTTCAACTAAAATAAATGAAAGATATCTGTGCTACATCACATGGTCCTTGATTTGTGGATCCAATGGCTCAACTCTTAGTACATATAGGAACTCTACTAAAAACTAGAGTTCCTATATATACTTAGAGTTGAGCCATTGGATCCATAAATGAAGGACCATGTGATGCAGCAAAGATATATTTCATTTGTTTTGGTTGAAAGAAGTATGCACAAAGTATAATACTGCCAAAAATCAGGTACTCCATGGTTTGTGGATCCAAAACAAGTCACCCTACATGTCCCAACTCTTTTATATACAGGGACTCTACTAAAAACTAGAGTCCCTGTATATGAAAGAGTTGGGACATGTAGGGTGACTTGTTTTGGATCCACAAACCATGGAGTACCTGATTTTTGCCAATTTTAAACTTTATGCATACTTCTTTCAAACGAAACAACTGAAATATATCTTTGCTGTATCACATGGTCCTTGATTTGTGGATCCAATGGCTCAACTCTTAGTACATATAGGAACTCTACTAAAAACTACAGTGGCTATATACAAGACAGTGTGGCCATAGGGATGTCTTCGCCGCTATTGGTCGACGCGAATATCCGCCATTAACAGGCAAAATATTTAGTCACTTTTAAGTTGTTCTCAAAGAGGTTGGTAGAACCTGTTCATTTGGTTATGGAAAAAAATAACACCTTTCAAATCTGACAATTGTAAATTGTCAGTGTCAAATAATTCATTAGCGTCACAAGCGGGGCCAATTTTATCATCTATTGCCCTGAAAAACTAATATTCTGCACAGTATTTAAATGTGACAATTTATAATTATGCTATTGTTGTAATAGCACAAGATGCGTTCGACTTGGAATATATGATAAAGAGATTACATCGGTGCTACGATAAATGGGGTCTTAGCATAAGTTTAGAGGAAACGGAGTATTTAGTAGTCAACTCGAAAGCACAATATGAAGTATTAATAAATGAAGATGTCGCAGTAAGACAAGTAGAAAGGTTTAAATACTTCGGTGCTACAATACAATCGATGAAAAAGGTTTGGGAACAGAAGAGATCAGAACTCGAATAGTACAAAGTACTTAAAATCAATTTGATGGGACAATACTATCTTTAACAAAAACAAAAAAAGAATAGGTACAGTAATGGTAGAGTCGGTGCTATGTTATGGCAGTGAGGTATGGACTGTAACAGCGGAAATGAAACGAAGACTAAACACAGTTCAAATGGACGAAAAAGCGCAAAGGTATCGAGACGAGATAGAGTGACGAACGAGGAAATAAGACGCAGAATGGAGGCACCAGAATCAGTTGTGGACAGAATTGGAGAATGGAGGAGACGACGTGGCTTATGAAGATCTTTAAGTGGTCGCCGCCGGTTAAGAAGAAAAGAGGTAGACCACGCAAACCGTGGAATGAGGGTATTCGGAGAGCCATGGAGGAACCTGGAAGAAGACCAAGCACAGAACAGGGAGGTTTGGAGACAGGGAACAGGAAGACGGCATTTAGCTGTATTGTAAACTAGCATAACTGAAACCGGTTGTAAACTTCATGTAACACCTTAAAGCACTACGAACGAACGCCAATGAGAAATGTCAATGTCCAAAAATAACACTGCACGTGTAACTAACATCAACTAGTTAAAATAACTAGCGCCAAAATAATGACCACTCAAAAACGTTCGATTATTTCGAAAAGCACTGTATATCTCTACGCTCAAATTTGCCTGTTAATGGCGGCCAACAATCGTATGGCCACACTGTCTTGTATATAGTCACTGTACTAAAAACTAGAGTTCCTATATGTACTAAGAGTTGAGCCATTGGATCCACAAATCAAGGACCATGTGATGTAGCAAAGATATATTTCATATGTTTTAGTTGAAAGAAGTATGCATAAAGTGTAAAATCAGGTACTCCATGGTTTGTGGATCCAAAACAAGTCACCCTACATGTCCCAACTCTTTTATATACAGGGACTCTACTAAAAACTAGAGTCCCTGTATATAGTTACATAAGAGTTGAGACAACGAGGGAATCCATTGTGATTGGTGGATCACGCGCGTCGTATATTTGAATACTCATTGCCTTAGAAACAGTTTCACGTTAATCAAATTTGACAAATTGTTCATTAAAGTCAAAACTTGTCACTGAAAATGTAATAATATGTGTTTTTTATGCAAATATTTGGAGCTGCACGTTTACCTAAGTGTCTGAAATGACGAGTTGCTGTATAATTGGCTGCAAAAACAGATCCGAACAAGGTATTCTATTAAAAAAATCTTAAAAACAGAGAGCTAAGAGCAGCATATCAAAAATAGTCCATTTTAATGAAAACCAGTGGGAAGAAGTACGGCTGTTGAGATATCTGCTATCCAGTGGGAAGAAGTACGGCTGTTGAGATATCTGCTATACGAAATGTGTTTACATATTTCAGTTTGTTAACACTTGTTACTCATTTCTGATACAAACAGTACTCCACGCTATGTTTTGAGTGCTTTGAAGTAGCAGCAGAAATTTTAAAAACGTCTTTTAGATAAAACGATCTAGTGACTTTCAAACAGTATAACTGCGCATGCATGTTTTGGATCAAATTTGGCCGCTGACGTTTGTGTTTTCTCAACTCTTATCTAACTATATACAGGGTCTCTACTAAAAACTAGAGTTCCTATATATAAAGAGTTGGGACATTGGATCCACAAGTCAAGGATCACATGATTCAGCAATAATATATTTTATTTTTTTTATTTGAAAGACAGACAAAATGACATTAACTGACATGCTAAATCACAGAATGCATTCATTTAGAAATCTGAGGCAACGTGCAAGAAAAATAATATTTATGTGAAATTATTAAAACTATTAAAAATTTGCCGGCTAAATTTATTAGTTAGTTTCTGAAGACGTGAACAGCGGTTAGAAATAAGCAGGTATTTAAATCTTGTGTTATGAAAAACCCCTGTTTATAATCTTAGGTGTGGAATAAGATGTTTAGTGGCAGCTGTAAATCTAGAATGAATACGAATTTAATGCTCGACAAATAATGTTGAATTTGAGGCGACGTAATTCAACCTCCCCAGAGGAAAATTTTCTTTTTGTACTGATTAACACTGGCCTGAATAATCTGCCGTTTGATGCTTTCACTATCGATTAGTTCATTTTCTCCTATTTCAGAATGTTCGCATTTATATAAATCTGGTTGCCAAAAATTGAATAATGTTGGAATAGCATAATATTTCCGTATAGTTTTTCCATGTTTAATCAACCACTGATCATCCACAAAATGTTCATTGCATAAACGGCGTGTTGCCTTAAAATCCTTAATTTTGATATTATTTACCCAGACACATTTTATTTTCTCATTCCTCAGAAAACGACGCAAATGTTATTCTAGATCTATTCGATTTTTACAATTAATTGCTGAACAACCAGCCATTGCAGAATATTTTTTATGTTTTGACAAATTAAAAATATTTGGTAAGTATTTTTCACAACTGTCACAAAATGTGGTTACAAAATCTTGCCCATGGGTATGCATGATCTTCATAAAATTTAAATTCAACAAAAGTCAGGTACTCCATGATTTGTGGATCCAAAGTGAGTCGCCTACATGTCCCAACTCTTTATATATAGGGACTCTACTAAAAACCAGAGCCAGTAGATATAGAGCGTACCGCCACGTCCGCCATGTTTATTCCTCTGACATATGCGTCACTTTGAGGTTTGTAGCACAATTCCGTCAACGTGACGTTTGTTGGCAATCCAAAACTTTACTTAAAATTGGCAAGACTGTAAGTCTATGTCAAATTTGAGGTTAGCAGGTTATTTTTTGCGTCAGTTTTGACACAAACTGGCGCAAAATATAACCTGCTAACCTCGAATTTGACATAGACTTACAGTCTTGCCAATTTCAAGTAAAATTTTAGACATACCTCAATCAGTCATTGCTGGTGGGAACAAAAATGGCGGCGATAGCGGCATTTTTACGGATCAAAGAATGGCGGTACTCTCTATATCTACTGGCCCTGCTAAAACTAGAGTACCTGTATATAGTAAGAGTAGGGCAAACGATGACATTTAGGGATCCATGAAGCGAAGTTAGTCACAATTTCACAGTCGACTACATTAAAATAATGAAGGGATTCATCCTGTGAAGTTAGTTACAACTGTCATAGGTTATAGTTGACTATAAATTATTTTGTATTTAGTCGTGGTAAGAAGTTGAAACTAAATGTGCTTAATGCCATGTAATGCACTTTTATTTATTAACTAGTAAATACAGTGGTATTAAACCAACTTTATATTCATTTTTTGTTCACATCTAAACTTGAGGAACATAGATTGAATAGTATTTAAATGTAGGATTCTAAATAGTGATTCAATCTTAACATTTTATACTGGCTTGCTTCCATCTACTTGTAATAACTCCTAAAAGTAAGGATTAATGAAATAAAAAGAAAATTAAGATGACACTAGTTTTCCTACCTAACATGAAAACTAAAGCGTATTCCAAATTCCCTCTGATTCTTTCCAAAATGATTTTCACATATTCTTGGTCGTTTGTATTTATAATTTTCTCTGTCGACGCTGTTTAACCAAATTTGTTTTGTTGCTGGATTTTTGAGTATGCTTACAGGATGTATACCATTTTCTGAACGGTTATTACACCCCGGCGCGCAATAACCGGTCATGATAATTAAATCACTTACTTCGACACTGCAATAAATCTGACAATTTCAATGTCACTTATTCAAAAAATCGAAAGCACACATGGCAACTAAATTTTTAAATTCTAATGGGATCCAAAAGGGATCCAACCAATGAAATGCTGTTGCCGCGTTTGCTCTACTCTTACTATATACAGGTACTCTACTAAAAACTAGAGATCCTGTATATAGTTTACTAAGAGTTGGGCAAACAGCCTCATTTGACATACAATTTTGATCCAAATTAGATATTTGACATATGACGAACAAAGAGGTTATAGGAACCAATCTTGCTAACTTGCTTTTGATGGGAGAGTATTGATCATTCTTAGAATCTCTAGAACCGACTATTAGGAATATACGCCCAATTCAGTTAAAATTTAGAGTTGCATATGCGATACTTTCGGTCGTAATATGTTACAAAATATGTAAAAAATGCACTTTTATCACACATGCCTTGTAAAAAGTGATCCAAACCAATCAAAATGTATCCCGCTGTTTGCCCAACTCTTAGTAAACTATATACAGGATCTCTACTAAAAACTGAATTGGCAACACAATTATCGCCGCATACGGAACATGCCGCCGGCCTTGGAATGCACTAGCATTTCAAAAAATAACAAACTAAATGAATACGTATAAATAATATAAGTATATAGTTGTATATACATAACATAAAACAAAAATGTCAGACTAACCTTCAATGGTTTACAAATGAAAAAAAAAGAATATCGTTAAATTGGTAGCACACACAGATTGCGAACAGAACGTTTCACCACACTGCCGTTGCTGAGTTGCACAGTCACGACCCTGGTAATACTGTCCTTTCCTGCATGAAGCTCCTTTACACGAGCGGTAATCCAGTGAAAAGGTGGTACCTTATCATCCCTGATAAGTACTAAGCTGCCACTGGTCAATAGCTCCGAAGAATTTTTGTGCCATTTGAGTTGGGCTTTTAGTTCTGTAATATATTAACTGCTCCAACGTCGCCAAAAATGTTGTACAATTTGTTGTAGTCGGTTGAAATGATTAAGTCGGTTAGTCGGAATTTCAGTAAAATCGGGTTCAGGTAAGGAGGTTAAATATCTTCCTATAAGGAAATGTGCAGGGGTCAATGGTGTATGATCGTCAGGACTTGAGGATAAGGGACTGATTGGCCTTGAATTTACCACTGCCTCTATCTGATTTAGTACTGTAAAGAACTCTTCGAAGTGCAGAGAGTTTAAATCAATCACCCGTTTTATATGGTATTTTATGCTTTTTACACCTGCCTCCCAGAGGCCACCAAAATTAGGTGATTTAGCCGGTATAAATTTCCAATTGATACCCATATTAGTTAAAAATGTTTCAATTGTACTTGAATGCACTTTGATAAGTCTCAAAATTTCTGTGTTTGCGCCCACAAAACAGGTGCCATTGTCACTAAAAATACACTCGGGTTTTCCTCGTCGAGCCATGAATCTTTTTAAACATGCTATAAATGCTTGACTTGTTAAATCAGTCACCAGGTCCAAATGAACGGCTCTGGTGGACATACAAATGAAAATGCAAATCCATGCCTTGGTTGTAACTAGCTTTCTTTTTTTTCGGTCTTTTAGCAAAAAAGGTCCGGCATAATCGCAACCTGTGTTTGCGAAGGAAAATGACTGATTCACCCGTTCAGGCGGTAGGTTTCCCATTGAAATTTCATAAAACTTAGGTTTTACCTTGAAACAGGTAACACATTTGTTAACTAGCAATCGACATAAATTACGACCACAAATTGGCCAATAATGCTCTCTTATTGAATACAAGAGTTGTTGTGGCCCGCAATGTAATAGTCGTTTATGCTCGGAAATTAAAATTATTTCAGTAAGTGGGTGCTTATTATGCAATATAATTTGATGTTTCTTGTCGTAAGGAATATGGGCTTTGAGTAAACGACCGCCTACTCTTATTAAACCATCGGAATGTAAAAAAGGCTTCAGCATTAAAGTACTGCTTGACCTGTCCACCTGACTGCCTGCCGCGAGGCACTTGAATTCGTGACTTAAAGATTGTAATTGAGCAATTTTTAATAAAGTTATCATAGCCGCGTCTAATTCTTTAGTACTCAATTGTCCTATTTGTTTTGAGTTAGGGTTCTTTATGTTAAAAATAAAACGATTGATATATGCAGCTACGCGTTTCAATTTACCTAAATTTGAAATTCTACAAAAAAGGTCAAAGTCTTGAAATACTGATAGATTTGCCACAATACGTTGTTCAGGAATAGACTCAGAATCAAGAATTGGAGTAGTAGACGGCCACTCTGAAATGTCATTTTCAAGCCATGTGGGCCCGTTCCACCACAACGTATTTGTCAACAGGTTGGCTGCTGATATACCACGTGAAATGCAATCCGCTGGATTTTCTTTAGAAGCAATATGATGCCAGTCTTGGCAATCAGTCAAGGTTTGTATAACACTAACCCTATTTGCGACGAACGTTTTCCATCTTTCAGGACTGCCGTTTATCCAATAATACGTAATTAATGAATCTGTCCAGAAAAAACATTTTTCAAACTTCATTTTCAAGGAACTTTGTACACGCTTAGATAATTTTGCACCTAATGCCGCCGCGCACAGCTCTAATCTTGGTAATGTGACTTGTTTTATTGGAGCAACCTTACTCTTTGCACAAAGCAAGTTGCACGAAATTTTACCGTTTGCGATACTTCGAACATAACACGTTGCACCATAACCTTTTTCTGATGCATCTACAAATGTATGAAGTTCGAAATTATTTGCCGTAGAGTCCAAAACATGACGATTTATTTTTATGTCGTGTATGTTTTTTAAGTCTTTGAGAAATTCTAACCATTTTTTTGCCAGCGAATCTGACACAGGTTGATCCCAACAAACTTTCTCGCGCCACAATAGTTGTAGTATTATTTTAGCTGTCATTATCACAGGGCCAAGAAGACCTAAAGGGTCAAATAATTTGCCAATCGTCGATAAAATAGCCCGTTTAGTCATAACTTGTTCATACCTAAACTCACTTGTGCAATATTGAATCATATCCGAATTTGCGTTCCAAAATATACCGAGTGTTTTATTTGACTCATTTTCTCCGAGATGCAGGATATTACTTTCTGAATTTGAATTAATTGTGAATTTTTCACAAAGCTCTGGGCGATTCGATAACCATTTTCTAAGTTCGAATCCCGCTGTAGCCAACATATTAGTAATGTCTCTTTGTAATTGCAAAATTTCTGTTTCCCAATTAGAACCTGCTAAGAGATCATCAACGTAAAAACTATCAGTGATAATCTCACATGCCAAAGGATAATTGTCCTTATTAATAATAGCCAATTCAAGCAAACAACGGGTAGCTAAAAACGGTGATGCCGCAACCCCATATGTTACAGTTAATAGCTCATAGCATTGCAACTCGTCAAATGAATCCGATCGCCAAAAAATTCGATGAAATCGTGTATCATCTTGATTCAAATGAATCTGCCGATACATCTTAGTAATATCAGCATTCATCACGAAGGTATACTGCCGAAATCTCAATAGAATATCAAACAGTTCGCTTTGTACTGTCGGTCCAGCCTTATGCATGTCATTCAGTGATACGCCACTGTTCCCTTTCGCGCTCGCATCAAAAACGACCCTAAGTTTTGTTGTCAGACTTGCTTCTTTGAGTACTGCATGATGGGGTATATAATACACTTCAAAGTCACTAAGCTTGTCTACACTATGGGATAATTTTCGCATATGGCCTAAACTTTCATAGTCTGTCATAAATTCCGAGTATTGATTTTTCAACTCTTTATTTTTGTCTAGCCTTTTTTCTAGCAAATGAAATCGTCGAATCGCGCCGTCCTTCGAATCACATAACTTATTTTTATCCTTATCAAAAGGTATTCTTACTACAAAACGCCCGGTAGTACTATCTCTTTCCGTGTTTTTTATAAAATGTGTTTCACAGAAATTGTCAATTTTCGGTATATCATCGCACTCTTCTATACGCCAAAATTTCTCGAGACTTTCAACCTCACTATCAACGCAGTGATGACATGAAATTGTTTTCAATGTGCTATTATTATTAGCAAAAGGATAATTGAATTCTCCGCCTAACACCCAGCCTAATTCAGTGTTTTGTATAACTAAGCCGCTTTGAAGTTTTACTTGGTTTTGTACTAACAAATCATAAAATAAACCAACTCCAAAAAGAATATCAATGTCCGATTTTTGATTAAAATTAGGATCTGCCAACACAACCCCCGTGGGTAAGTTTAAATTTTTAATATCAAAAGAGTAACTAGGCATTGGTTGCGTGACTTTCGGCAAAATCAAAAAGGATGCTTCCTTGGAATATTCAGAAATTCGTGAACTAAATGTAAAAGTCGTTTTGTAATTAGCTAACAATGAATTATTGTTTCCAATACCAGAAATTGAATAATTAACACGTGTCTTATGAAAACCTAATTTATTTGCTAGCGATTCTGTCACAAAATTGCTTTGAGAGCCTGGGTCCAATAAAATTCTAGCCGCCGGCCGTAAGCGCGTTTATTGTGGATATTGTATTATAATTTTTTGTGGACATGCCCGCGCCCTCCCTGCTTACTAGATCGTAGCTGTAAGTTAACATTGAGTGCAGAGCCGGACTGTCGACTGTTTGCCTCTCAGCCGCCACAATTTCTGAGTCTTTATGTAACAAGGTGTTATGCTTTTTATTGCATACTCTACATGGTGTTTTTTCACACTGGTGCACGAAATGATTAGGATTAAAGCAATTCAAGCACAATTTAAGCCTTTTAACTTCTTTGTTTCGTTCACTAACATTTAAATTTGCAAATGCATTACATTTAAAAATAGAATGGTTCTGTTTACAGAAATAACACGTAAACCCTAAATTGGAACTACTCGTCAGTGACTGGAAAGTTTGAGTTTTAGTTTTAAAGTTGCTCCTTGTCGAAGCCTTAACGTTAATTTCAGATTTATTGGCCATATTGTTGGACTTTGAAAGTTCAAGTTTTTCAAGCATTTCACACTATTCTTTAAGAAACAGTTTAATTTCGTCAAATGTGGGTAGTTCCCCTTTTATTTTAAAGCATTCCCAATCTCTTCTTGTCCTGTTGTCAAGTTTAGACACGATCAAATGTACTACAATCGCATACCAGCTTTCTGTCGGTTGTCCCAAAATTTTAAGAGACCTTAAATTTTTACTAAAAACATCAAATAAGCTACGAAGTTGAATACTATTTTCTTTCGTCAACACAGGTGCATCAAATAATGCTTGAATATAATTAAAAATAATTAATCGCTTATTTTCATATCTTTCGGTCAATGTCAACCAAGCCACTGGATAATTTTCAGCTGTAACTGAAATTGATTCAATCAACTGTGATGCTTCGCCCTCGAGGCATGATTTCAAATAATAGAATTTTTGAACCTTATCTAAAGAGCCATTATTTTCAACCAGAGACGTATAAATGTCTCGAAATTCTAGCCACTTGTCTAAAACCCCTGAAAAATTAGGTAATTTCAAAACAGGCAATTTTGCACTCATTGTATATTGAGCTGGAAGCCCAAAATTACTAATTTTGCCATTAACTACGTCTGACGTCACAGAATTTATTTCACTCTGTTCAAATCTAATAATAAAAGCCGAAATTTTTGAAGCTACATCAAAATAACATGTCTCGAAATTTTCTCTTTCTATTAACTCCCTATCCTTTTCGTCAACAGAAACCTGGTCATCTATATCTAAGTTATATTCTATATCAGACTGTATTTTTGAAAACTCGTCAATGATTGGTTCTAACCTCTGCCATCTTAATTTTAATTTAAGAAAAGTGTCTTCGTCGAGACTATTTAAATTTAAAGAATCAAAAAAGGTCTGCAGCCTTGTCAAACTGCCTTTAATTTGGCCTCTTTTAAACTTAAGTTGCCGTAACTCAGCCATTGTTTTAAAATAACAAAAACAAACAGTTTCAATTCAAGTACAACCAAACAATAAATTGGAATGGACTTACGGATTGTCTGAAATCTGCTGTTAGTGCGATTCTGCACTGAAACCTTGCCTGTTTCGATGAACGTCGTCACCGCCAGGAAACTGCGATGTTGCCAAACACCTACGCAAACCTGCCGCGTTATTCTTGCCTGTTGCTGTGAACGTCGTCAACCCCAGGAAGCTGCGATATTGCCAAACTGCCGCGTCTTTTAGTGCTGTCCTGCACTGGGACTTGCCTGCTGCGATGAACGTCGTCACCCTCAGGAAGCTGCGATATTGTCAATCGCCTACGCAAACTGTCGCGTCTTACTGCGGACACATAACTTTGTCACACAAAACACTAGTCAATCGGGCTCGTAGGACCAAAATGTAGGGTACACTAAGTCCTAATGCACCCTGCGTAAATAGTGGACTGTATAAAAACTTTTAAAATACTTTATTTTACCAAAAATAACAGTAACTCGTTGCCGACATAAACAGGTCGTCCGCCATGTTAGCGTCACTTGCGGTCTCGTTCTTGCAGTGTCTATAGCGCGCACTCCGACTAGACAGTTCTACTTTTTCCACAGAGATGGCGCACCTAGTAACTAAAAACCATGGATATATTAGTACAGGATACGTTCACTACATGTAAACGTACGTCGAATCTTAAAATAACATATCACGGAGTTCGGTACCTTCCCCCATTTCATTCTAACCTATATCACTTTATTTCTCTCTCCCTTTAGACGTATTTCATACAATGTTTCGTACGCTTAATTTTGAAGTTTTGAAATGAAAACGTCAGAAGTGTCATACAATTTCACAGTTTATTCTTTGAAAATTGAACTTTAGCAATGGTTTTGATTGCTATTATCAAAGAGGATATATCCTCTTTGGCTATTATTATCAACCGTAAAACTCAAAGGCGTTAGCGAGTGAATATCTTGCACACCCCCACACCTCATCGAGTGAGGTTATCAAGTGTTACCTGTTGAGGTTATGTTTTCTAATTTGTGTTTATTTATACGATTACGTCTTTTCTACATTTTGTAGCATCTTGAGACCAAAAAGACTATTTCTGGCACCATGTAACACGAGTTAAATGTATTTTATCAGAATTTCTCTCAATGGCGAGTCCAAGTACCTCTCTAAAGGATAGCGCTATACGTAATTCACGCATTGAGAGTGACAGAAATAGATGGTACGTCTTGTTACACTATATCAACGGCACGCCGTATCTTGTACTTATATATCTATGCTAAAAACCATGGATATATTAGTACAGGATACGTTCACTACATGTAAACGTACGTCGAATCTTAAAATAACATATCACGGAGTTCGGTACCTTCCCCCATTTCATTCTAACCTATATCACTTTATTTCTCTCTCTCTTTAGACGTATTTCATACAATGTTTCGTACGCTTAATTTTGAAGTTTTGAAATGAAAACGTCAGAAGTGTCATACAATTTCACAGTTTATTCTTCGAAAATTGAACTTTAGCAATGGTTTTGATTGCTATTATCAAAGAGAATATATCCTCTTTGGCTATTATTATCAACCGTAAAACTCAAAGGCGTTAGCGAGTGAATATCTTGCACACCCCCACACCTCATCGAGTGAGGTTATCAAGTGTTACCTGTTGAGGTTATGTTTTCTAATTTGTGTTTATTTATACGATTAGGTACTTCTTTTCTACATTTTGTAGCATCTTGAGACCAAAAAGACTATTTCTGGCACCATGTAACACGAGTTAAATGTATTTTATCAGAATTTCTCTCAATGGCGAGTCCAAGTACCTCTCTAAAGGATAGCGCTATACGTAATTCACGCATTGAGAGTGACAGAAATAGATGGTACGTCTTGTTACACTATATCAACGGCACGCCGTATCTTGTACTTATATATCTATGCTAAAAACTAGAGTCCCTGTATATAGTAAGATAAGAGTCGGGCAAACGCGGTTCAATTTTTGATTGGCTACGATCCACTGCGCATGCGCAGTAATCTAAAATGGAAATTTGAAGGGTGGCTATGGCAATGACAATTAAATGACGTACGTAATATTGTTCGATTCGACGACAAGACAAGTTTTTAGAGGTTATATGTTTACTACACCACCAAAAAACCGCTCGTAAATTACTCAATCCGATCTATCTACTGCAAAATCAGCTGACCACCAATCGGTAAACGGTAGATACCTACCAGTGTAGTTTTCGTAAATGCATTAAGTTTACCATTTATTGACAATGTCAAACTGACAAGTAATTAAATTCATCAAAGTGACACATACTAAGGAAAACAACTCCGGCCTTGAACGCATAATTTATTTTTGGAACACTAATGGCGGCTGACATTTGTGTTTGCCCGACTCTTATATAACTATATACAGGGACTCTACTAAAAACTACAGTGACTATATAATCACAGTGTGGCCATACGATGGTCATGTTTTCTATTGGCTGAAGGCAAAAGGATTCCAAGTTATTGTCATTTTTAACAGTGTACAGAATGTTTAGTTACAAAAAGTTACTAATGTCAAAATAAGACATTGGCATTTTATAACATGTCAAAAGTTTGAGTGGACTATCACGTGATGAAATCCGCTATTAGTTTTCCCGCGGCCGTGAGTTTTCCAAATTATAGTTTGTTTCTACGGAAAAGAACCATATTTTGACGTTTTTCGCCAATTAGTTATTTACGATATTCAGAACAGTATTAACATCAAACAAACCAGAACATTTAACAGAAAAATAAATATTTTCCTGTAAGTTTTATATTGCTTAAATATTCGTAAGTCACAGCTCAATAGATTATTGCGGTATACATCAGTTACAATTCCAGGTTGGACATGTATAGCAAGTAGTTGATGTCGGGAAAACTCCAGTATAGCCCACTGGTACATTGTGACATTTACGGAATATGAACATAATGGAACTGTTATGCCAATAATGAAACTGGATTTTAAGCTATAAATAAGAGAAATACTCATTGGGAAATTCAAATTCAATATTATTGTCGACGATTGGACTAACTGCTTGTTTTACGGTGATACACAGGCATTTTTGTACTAAGTATGTTCCTACACACAAATCTTAAACTGCAGCTAACCTAAATTCGCACCATGACGGCAGCTAAGATTGGGTCTGGCATGAGACTCTCGTGTTTTGCCACCATTGTCTGAACATTTGTAGAACCTCCGACAAACTGAGAATCACCTTATCAGGCGCATGCGCCTAAGCACCAATAGGCTAGATTGGAGTTTAGACCATGTATCTATTTAATATAATTTAGATGTTAGTAATTCACATTAAATTACCGAGAAGATTTCTATACAAATAATGTAATAACATTTGCGTTTTAGATTTGCACTTTCCAATTTTCATATTGTAATAAATTGATGACACGTTATGACTCATATTTCTTCAACATTTAAACCCCTTTGTGGTATTTTATTGTATTTGAGAGATCAGTCATTTTGAATAACAATCTGTCACTGCAGAAATGAATAATTGTCAAATTTTATTTTGACTTTAGTAATTTTTTGTGACCAAATGTCGCTTACACCGTTAAAAAAATTCTATTTTTTTATTACATCACCATGGTTTTTCACAAAATCTGATTTTGACATTGGATTCAAAAGTACCAGCCAACAATTGTATGGCCACACTGTGATTATATAGTCACTGTACTAAAAACTACAGTGACTATATAATCACAGTGTGGCCATACGATGGTCATGTTTTCTATTGGTTGAAGGCAAAAGGATTCCAAGTTATTGTCATTTTTAACAGTGTATAAAATGTTTAGTTTCAAAAAGTTACTAATGTCAAAATAAGACATTGGCATTTTATAACTTGTCAAAAGTTTGAGTCGACGCATCACGTGATGCAATCCGCCATTAGTTTTCCCGTGGCCGTGAGTTTTCCAAACTATAGTTTGCCAATTAGTTAGTTACGATATTTAGTATTAACATCAAACAAACTAGAACATTTAACAGAGAAATAAATATTTTCCTGTAAGTTTTATATTGCTTAAATATCGTAAGTAACTGCTCAATAGATTATTGCGGTGTACAATTGCATATTATCTTGAATAACATATGATTCTACAAATCAATTTGAAATTACTGAAAAAATAAGTTACTTATATCTTGTTAGTCCAAACTTAATGACAGATATAATATATAAATTATGTAGTTCATAATTTCACTTTACAGCATTTTAGTGTACGACAAACCCACCCAAAAAAAGACGTAAAATGGTATGTTGTTCCGCATTTGGTTGCTCCAATCGTTCAGAGCAAGGGTACACGATGAAAAGATTTCCAAGGAATCCTAATTGTCTTATTTTAAATTATATCTCTTTTTGTTGTTCATCGTGCTTCAAAATATTCAGTACTTACACCTATAAAACATGTATCGAGAAAACTCCAGTATAGCCCACTGGTACATTTTGACATTTACGGAATATGAACATAAAGGAACTGTTATGCCAGTGGTGAAACTGGATTTTAAGCTATAAATAAGAGATATACTCATTGGGAAGTTCAAATTCACAATTATATACGACGATTGGACTAACTGCTTTTTTACGGTGATGCACAGGTATTTTTGTACTAAGTACACACAAACAGTGTTGAATTCAGACTGTTTACTCCGGGGGGGAAAATGAAACTTCTGGGGGGTATTTTTACCTATTTCTACGCAATTCACCCGTTCTTTTATAGATTAAAAAAATATGAATATGATATGGTAATGTTTCCGGGAGGGAATTCTGTACTGTCCGGATGGGTCACCCCCTGGATTCAACACTGCACACAAATCTTCAACTGCAGCTAACTTAATATCGCACCTTGACGGCAGTCAAGATTGGGTCCGGCATGAGACTCCCGTGTTTTGCCTCCATTGTCTGAACATTTGTAGAACCTCCGACAAACTGAGAATCACATTATCACGCGCATGCACCTAAGCACCAGTGGGCTATATTGGGGTTTAGCCCATGTACCTATCTAATATAATTTAGATTTTAATAAAGCATATTAAATTACCGAGAAGATGCTATATCATTTGTGTTTTGGATTTGAACTTTCCAATTTCCATTAATTGTAATAAATTGAAGACACCGTATGACTCATATTTCTTCAAAATTTAAACGGCTTTGTGGTATTTTATTGTATTTGCGAGATCAGTCATTTTGAATAACAATCTTTCACTTCAGCAAATGAACTGTCAAATTTTATTTTGACTTTAGTAGTTTTTTGTTACCAAACGTCGCTTACACCGTTAAAAAAATTCTATTTTTTTATTACATCACCATGGTTTTTCGCAAAATCTGATTTTGACATTGGATTCAAAAGTACCAGCCAACAATTGTATGGCCACACTGTGATTATATAGTCACTGTACTAAAAACCAGAGCCAGTAGATATAGAGAGTACCGCCATTCTTTGATCCGTAAAAATGCCGCTATCGCCGCCATTTTTGTTCCCACCAGCAATGACTGATTGAGGTATGTCTGAAATTTTACTTGAAATTGGCAAGACTGTAAGTCTATGTCAAATTCGAGGTTAGCAGGTTATATTTTGCGCCAGTTTGTGTCAAAAGTGACGCAAAAACTAACCTGCTAAACTTGAATTTGACATAGACTTACAGTCTTGCCAATTTTAAGTAAAGTTTTGGATTGCCAACAAACGTCACGTTGACGGAATTGTGTGACAAACCTCAAAGTGACGCATATGTCAGAGGAATAAACATGGCGGACGTGGCGGTACTCTCTATATCTACTGGCTCTGCTAAAAACTACAGTGACTATATAATCACAGTGTGGCCATACGATGGTCATGTTTTCTATTGGTTGAAGGCAAAAGGATTCCAAGTTATTGTCATTTTTAACAGTGTATAAAATGTTTAGTTACAAAAAGTTACTAATGTCAAAGTAAGACATTTGCATTTTATAACTTGTCAAAAGTTTGAGTCGACCCATCACGTGATGCAATCTACCATTAGTTTTCCCGTGGCCGTGAGTTTTACAAACTATAGTTTGCCAATTAGTTATTTACGATTTTCAGTATTAACATCAAACAAACCAGTAGAACAGGGGCACCTATCCCCTCCACTTTTTATTTGATTCGCGGATTCGCGGTTTAATTCGCGGTTTTCGCGGTTTTATTCGCGGATTGACCCAATTAATTTCGCGGTTTGATCTAATTAATTTCGCGGTTTGATCTAATTAATTTCGCGGTTTGATCTAATTAATTTTCACATGTGCTACTGATTAAATTACGCATTAGATTTTTTAATTTGCTTCTGGAATTACACGGCGGCCATCTTGGATTTCTGGCGGGAATATTTGAAATTTGAATTTTTTTTTTCCGATTTTTTTCTAAGTTCCATTATTTGAATTTGAATCTCCCGGGGCGTCGGCCATCTTGGTGCGCGCGCACTTCTCACGGCGGTTGTTTTTAATTTTCGCGGAAATATTTGAAATTCAAACTGATAGAGCCATCTCGCTCTTCGAAGTTGTTGTCTCTCTCTTGCATTCACTCGCTGAAATATTTGAATTTAAAAAAGCTATTTGCGGCGGGCCCAACTGGGAATCGAACCCGAGGTTTCTAACCATAAGCCTAAGGACCCTACCGCTACGCTATCGAGGTCTGTTGAACATATAGGGTTTGAGCGAAACGCCATTTCACCGCTCTGCCGTCACACCGTTCGAGTTGAAACAAACTATTTTTCAAAAATTTATATTATGAGAATAGGGAATGTTTACCATATTGTGTTTACAGGCAGATGCAATTTAAAAAAAAATATATTTGTAACAGCTTTGCTACTAATAATAATTTTTATAATTTGTAATATAGTCATTGTCCCGAGTTTCTGGTTAATTTCCATTCGCCCAGTGGTTAATTTCTATTCGACCGCAGAAAATTTGAAAAGCTATATGAAATAATTACTTTATTTTATAATTAAAACAGCGAAAGCCGCGAATAAATCAGCGAATCCGCGATAATTACCTTATTTTATATAGCGAATTCTGATTCATAAATTTGATCGTTGTAAACTTTTAAAACAGGTCGAGACATGTGTTTTGTTCATTTAAACAACCTTGGTGGCGAGGCTCCTTTGTTTGTTGCAGTGACCAGAGACTGCATTGCAAAACACAGGCACCGACATGCTCCGGCTCGAGAGTGGGGTGCCGCTGACGTATTGTTTTAGTACCTGTATAAAAGTGTCTGCGCTCTCTATAGCGCATCGAATTGCTTCACTCCTAGTCGTCGTGTCAACACCACCAGTTTTACCTAAGATGGATCCTCGAAGTGTTAATAAGTGCCAAGAAAAACCAGGCCCCTACACCAGGAGACCGGCAGCAGAAAAAACAAGTAAGAAAACGCATCTTTTAAATAAAAAACAACACGGTGCACCGCCACAACCACCAGCCATGGACGTGGAGTCCAAGGGGTATTCACCTCGTATAGATACCACCGAGGAGGACCTGCGGGTGTTCATTGAGGAGACGATGCCTTCCTATGACGTAGCACCGATCGTGACGCCGGAGATCCGCCAAACCCGACGGGAAAAGAAACGGCTATTATGTGACCTCACTGTGCCTTTAAACAATAGCGCCAGCAAGGTTGTTCATTTGGGTCTGGACCCTTATAAACAATTTTCGCCTGTTGCAAGAATTCTGAAGACCGACATTGGAGCTGGTGTTTCCTTCACAGCTGAGACGTTCATGGCTTTTGTGGAGGCGCTACCGGACATATTTGTGATGGCCAAGCAGGGGACTTTCAGATGTGAATTAACTGAGCACACAGTGGAGTACGTGAACAATGATACCTGCAGGATTATTACAAAGGACCCCGAGAACAAGTTTACTCTTTACGTAACGTATGAAACACTATCAAATTTATTGCCGATGTACAACTTGATGGTTGTGAAAATAAATGACTTGAAACGTGTAAAGTGCAATTTCCAAAATTTTGGTGAAGTGATCGTTGACAAAGTAATACATGCAGAAAATTTGTGTCTTGATGATTCAATCATTTTTAATACTCTGCGCTGGACTTTCGCTAACGATATTTTATTGTGGGAACTTGTGTTCAAATTTAAAATGTATGTTATTATAGAACTACAGAAGTTGATTGATACAGATGAGCGCATGAAACCGTACATGTCCTAGTTTATATGAAATATTGTATGAAAATGTAAATAAAGAATGTTTTAAACTGTATTTCTTTTTAATTATGCGGCGAGTGTTGGTTTATACATGAGGTAGGTTGGCCGAGTGGTTAAGGCGTCAGACTTAAGATCTGATCTCGAAAGAGGTCGTGGGTTCGATTCCCGCACCTACCATGTTTTAATGTATTTATTATGAGCGTGTAGATTTTTTAGGTTAGTTTATTCACGACGGCCCTACTGTAATAATCGTTCACTGCATAAAAATGGAGCATCAGTTTTCTCATCCTTTTTCGGCTATTGTGGCAGGCCCCTCAGGATCGGGCAAATCGTTTTTTGTAATAAATTTCTTGAAAAATATGAAAAAACTCTGCAGTGTAAATTTCGTCAAAGTTATTTGGTGTTATGGCGAGTGGCAAAAATTGTACGAAGATTTAAAATCTTTAGTCGAATTTCAACAAGGTCTGCCAGACATGGCATCTTTTGAGGGGTCCGAACCCAAACTTTTAATAATCGACGATTTAATGAGGGAAACAAATAGCTCAGTCGTAGACATATTCACCAAGGGGAGCCATCACCACAATCTCAGTGTTTTTTTTATTACGCAAAACATTTTTCACCAAGGAAAAGGACAGCGGGATATTTCCCTAAATGCCCATTACATTATTCTTTTCAAAAATCCGCGAGATAGAGCTCAAATAAAGCACTTAACCAGACAGATATGTCCAGAAAACCCGCGATTCCTTCAAGAAGCATACGAGGACGCCACAGCTAGGCCACACGGGTATTTGTTATTCGACTTAAAGCAAAGTACACCTGATATAGCGAGGTATAGAACATCGATTTTTCGCCAAGATGGGGCGTGCTATATTTATATTCCGAAAAAGGGGTATAAAAGCTCGTACACTAACCAATTTACTCTCATTCATTAGTGATGTCTCGAGCAGTAATTAGAAATTCGGAGTTGTTACGTGTTCTACATAAACTCGGACCAAAGGAGCGAACCGCGTTATTAAAAGCCGTAGGCGATAAACAAATTCATTGTATCTGCGAGTGTGTGCATAATACCTTAAAAGGAAAAATACCTTTATCACTTAATCAAAAATCAACGATCTCGAAGCATAAAGCTGTTCTTAGGAGTTTAGTCAAGCCTGGAGAGTCCATAAAAAAGAAACGCCAAATACTAATACAGAAGGGGGGCGCTTTCCTGCCACTGATATTAGCTCCATTAATTACTGGTGTATTGAGCTCTATTTTCAAGTAAAAAATGGAGAATACCCGAAAAATGATGATCGTACCGCCTGAATTCATGCATCGCTTTAAGGATACAGAGAAATCAGAGCAAAATATATTATCGCAGCTTGACGACGAAATGCAAAAGGTTTTATCGTCTAAATTAACCGATCACGATAAATGGGTTCAGTACAATCAGGTTTTACAAAGGTACCTTCATTTTGCGGATCAAACGAGGCAATCAATCAAGATACCTATAGAATCGAACAACAGTGGTATTTCAGATGCATATATTGTATCGACGCTCCCTAATACTTTTAAGAAAAACGGTGAAGCCTTTTTACAGCTTCTAAGAATGTCGGATGAAGTGGAGTGGGACGGCAAGGGAACAGTCAGCATAAAAGGTCAAATTTTACCGTCCTCCAACATTATTGATTTAGTGCATGACGTTCTAAGACCTAAGAAAACTACAAATCCGCCAGGCCGTCACAAGTTCCTCGATTACATTAAAGAGAACAATGTACCTCAAGTACTGTTTGGGGATCCTAAACGTCAAAATGTGTCAGACGTGAGTAAATCAGAGACGGCTAGTGAAGTCGATCCTAAATCAACGTTAATAGCGACTGCAACAGCGTCCAAGCAAGAGGGTTCAACGCGAAAAACACCGAAAACAACGCAAAGATCGATAGCAAAAATAAAGGGCCTTTCCGGCTGGGAGCGTCTTAAACTTTAACATAGCAGAATGAATTTGGACGCCATCTATTATGACGTTGCTCATCCTTCAGGCTTCGCCGGCGCAAACTCGTTAATTTCTTCCGTGAAAAATAATCGTCCCAGTAGTGAGGTAAAGGAGTGGTTAAAGAAACAAGATGCATATACTATTCACAAAACTGCAAGAAAAAAATTCCCTAGAAACAAGTACATTGTTAGCAACATTTTCGAATTATGGCAAGCTGATCTCTGTGACATGCGTAGTTTATCATCCCACAACGACGGGTATAATTTTATTCTCACCGTAATTGATGTGTTTAGTAAAATGGCCTGGGCGAGACCCCTGAAATCTAAAACGGCTGCTTCAGTAATAAATGCGTTTCGTGAAATATTTGCTGAAGCGGGTAACACGCCCATAAATTTACAAACCGATAAAGGTAAAGAATTTATTGCTAGAGCCGTACAGAATTTTTTCAAACAACACGATATCACGTTTTATGTGACGCAAAACCCCGATGTTAAAGCATCAGTCATTGAGCGTTTCAATAGAACATTAAAAACCAGAATGTGGCGCTATTTCACATACTCTAATTCATACAAATACATAGACGTATTACAAAATTTACTGACTTCGTATAACAACCGCTATCATTCAAGCATCAAGATGGCACCCTCCGCAGTAAATGATGGCAATATACTTGAAGTGTGGAACAATCTGTATAGAAATGGGCTGGGAGTCGACAGGAAACCCAAATATAAAGTGAACCAACATGTAAGAATTAGTAGAACGAAGGAAGCATTCGAGAAAGGATATGAAACTAATTGGAGCGGCGAAGTGTTTATAATTAAAAAAGTGATTCTTAGAAAACCACCTGTGTACGAAATAGTTGATTTAAGCAACGATACGATAGAGGGCGTCTTTTATGAAGAGGAATTACAGCCAGTGACTTTGGATGATAACGCCTTGTTTAAAGTCGAACAAGTGTTAAAAGAAAGAGGACGCGGCCAGCGTAAAGAGTACTTTGTAAAGTGGAGAAATTATAACGACAAGTTCAACTCCTGGATTCCTGCAGCTAGCCTTCAGCAGCTATGAATACAGATGATGAATTTTACCTAACATTACTTAGCAATAGTTCCATGGGTTATTTTCCAAATAACACCACAGCACAATTCATAACGCAGCTCCCTAAACGAATAAGGTTACCGGGGCAATGGGTTACAGGTATTGCTGAAGTGCAATATCCATGCTCCTTTTTGGCAGTGACAGATACAGAAAATCTAGTTTATTATCGCTCAGAAATACCTAATGTGCAAGCCGGAGAAGAAACGTATACTGAGTTGAAAAAAGTATTGCAAAACGCTAATGCATATTTTAAAAGTGATAGAGAGCAAATTTACTATGGTAGCGATGGATGGCACGTAATCTGCATTCAGCCAGGCAATTATGAAAACATTGAACATATTACAGCCGAAATTAACAATCACAGCTTATTAGAAAAGTTGCTGAATTTTCAATATAATAGAGTAACAAAACGAGTGTCTCTTGAAATTAAAACGTCGTCATTGAAAATGCTAGGATTTTCACAACGTCTGGCCTTACAACTTGGTTATAAACCTGATATAAATATAGTTGAAGCACCTGTCCCCAGTCACCCCGCAAATATCTGGGTCGGTTTACCATCACAAATGTTTATTTACTGCGATATTGTGGAACCACAGCTAGTAGGGGATGTCTTGGCACCGCTTCTTCGTATTGTTAACGTGACCTCTGATAATTATAATTACGGTTGCCACAAAGACGCCATATTTTCGCCGACTCATTATATAAATGTCATGAAGAGGGAATTTGAGAATATCGAGATAAATATAAGGACCGAAACGTCGGGTGTGATGCCATTCGAGTTTGGAACGTTGAGTTTAAAACTACACTTTAAGAGGTTACAGTAGCTGCTATGGATTGCCCTTATCAACAATACTACACCAATCAGGCAGGTCAAGGCGTTGGAGCTATCTACAGAGGTGGAGCCTACCAGAGAGGTCATGGGATCGGAAGCTTTTTAGGAGGAATATTTCGTAGTATCCTGCCTCTTTTTAAAACCGGTGCTAAAGTTGTTGGAAAGGAAGCTTTAAGGACAGGCGCTAACATTTTAGGAGATGTTAGTGAAAATCGACCGCTAAAAGAAGCGTTTCATAACCGTGTACAGGAGGCTGGAAAGAATCTCAAACGTAAAGCCGATAGAAAAATTGATACTCTAATGGAAGGAGCGGGATATAACAGGCAACGCACTCTGAATTACAATCAGTCTACAAGAAAAATCGCTAGGAAGAAGCTGAGCAAACCCAACTACACCGATATCTTTACCAGCAAGTAGTTTTCACAATGGCGTTTTTGCATGCGCAGTCTTGTGAGTGTGTTAAATCCGAGCTAGATTTGTTCGCTTTGCCCGCAACGCAAACCAGTATCGAAAATGGCCAATGGATTTTTTACAAACCGCTTTCCTCACTTAATGACGATGCACCGATTGAATTTATTGTTCCTGGAAACGGTAACGATTATATCGATTTAAGTCAGACCATGTTATACATTACTGCTAAAATTGTTAAACAAGATGATACACCATTAACCGACAAAGATGATGTGGGCCCTGTTAATAATTGGATGCACTCTATGTTTAATCAAGTTGAGGTGTATTTGAATCAGAAGCTTGTGAGCCCGCCAAACAATACATACGCATACCGCTCATACATTGAAACTCTGCTGAATTACGGCAATGGTGCTAAATCAACCCATTTAACATGCACACTATGGTACAACGACACAGCCCATAAAATGGATGACATCACTACGCATAATGAAGGATTTGTAAAGCGGAAATTTTTTACCGCTGCAAGCAAGCAAGTCGAAATGATGGGACATGTGCATTCCGATTTATTCAATCAAGAAAAATTTCTTATAAACGGAGTTGAAATGAAAGTCAAATTTATCAGATCCCGAGATTCTTTCAATTTAATGGCCGCCGAAGGATCTACATTCAAAGTGAAAATTAGTGATGCCAGCTTACTAGTGAGAAAAATGAAAATAAACCCGTCTATTTTGCTGGCTCATACCAAAGCTTTGGCGACTGCGCCTGCTAAATACCCCATTACAAGATCCGATGTTAAAGTGTTAACTATTCCGGCTGGTGTGCAAAGAAAATCTTTAGATAATATTTTTCTGGGGCAATTACCAAAACGATGCATTGTAGGTTTTGTATCGAATAAAGCATTTAACGGCCATTATGCAGCAAACCCTTTCAATTTTAATAACTACAAAATCAATTATTTCTCCCTATACATCGACGGTCAACAAATTCCTTCAAAACCTCTACAGCCTGATTTTTCTAAGAATGGCATGTACGTTCAAGCATATCACACACTATTCTCGGGTAGCGGTATACACTTCCTCAATGAAGGCAACGCTATAAAACGTGAAGATTACCCTTATGGCTACTGTCTATTTGCTTTTGATTTAACCCCCGATCTGGCTGCAAATGCAACAACACACTGGAACCTTCTTAAAAATGGCGCCTTGCGTTTAGAGGTGGGCCTTCAAGACGCGTTAGAAGAAACTATTAATTGTCTAGTTTATGCAGAGTTCGATAACGTCGTAGAAATTGACAAACACAGAAATGTGCTGGTGGATTTTAGTAGTTAAAAACCAACAACAGCTTTTTTTAATTTGTCATGCTCAAACATTTCGTCCAGTATGGACAGTGCATTCGTAGATCTGCAAGGGTTCCGTGGTGAGAAGAAGCAGTTTATACCGAAAGAAGTGGCCGTTATTTCAGCAGATGGCAACCAGCTAGCAATTTTCGTTTAAAACCTCCTGCAAAATATGACACTTTGCCCTATTTCGTTAAAAAAGGCATAAACTATCTGGAGCATAGACACCACGGTCTAGCTTGGAATTCTGGTACTATACATTTTGATGAATTTGAAACCGAGCTAGCACGAGTTCTCAAAAAATTTGAAAAAGTGTACGTTAAGGGCCAAGAAAAGAAGGAGGTTCTAAGTTTTCTGAATAAAATCGTCGTAAATTTGGAGGATCTCGAGTGCCCGTCTTTAAAAGTTTGCGAAAACTACTGCTGCCGTACGTTGCCTCAATCACAACATCCGTTCGCCTGTATGTGCATTGGAAAACATACTAATTTTATCCGACTGGTGGCGCAATGAATACACTGGAAGTTCAGAAAATATTGCAAACAATCCCGAGTCTGTTGAATGTGAAACGCTATGTTTTTGCTTCTGATCAACTCCCTACAAGAATTGCAAGACCTGTGGCAATCATCGTCAACACAGATCCAGCAAACCGCCCTGGACAACATTGGAATGCTATGTATATAGACCAATATGGATATGGGGAGTACTTTGATTCATACGGCAGACCCCCAAGCGGTTATCATTTAAAATTTTTACAACAAAACTCAATCAGTTGGTCCTCATAATCCAAAAATTTTGCAAGATTTTAGCTCTAACGTTTGCGGCATATACTGTTTAATGTATCTATATTTTAAAATGAATGGTGCATCTATGCTAGATTTCATAGGTAATTTCTCTGATAATTTAGTTTCTAATGACACATATGTAAAAGCATTATATATCCAATACTTCACATTAATAAACTTGTTTAATGTTATTTAGAAATAAAAAAAAAAACACAAATAGTTTGTAATTAAACATATTTTTATTACACACAAAATATTTAATAAATGTATTTACAATATTCGGTTGTTTATTTACAAAAATTAACAGCCTCTTAAACCTAGCATGCAAAATAAAACTAACATGCAAATAAAACTAACATGCAATTAAAATCTAACATGCAGTTAAAGTTAGCGCAAATTGAACCATGTGACAATAAGTGCAATATTTAATGTACGTTTTGCGACAGTCGTGGTTAGTTTTCTAAAATGACTGAAATTAAATATTATGAAACCAATTGCCACAAAGCGGGTCTTATGAAATGTGAACACTAACCATACGTCGAAAATACGTACGAACAAATAAGCAATTACATGTAAACATAATGCATAAATCAAAAATTAGTTTAAATACTTTTGTTTTACAAAAATATGTGGCTACAAGTGCAATAAGTTGTTGCATAAAAACATCATAAAAGTTAAAAAAGACAATACAAAATATAGAATATTGTTATAAAAACAGTTGATTATAAAAATAACGAAACTATACGCAATATAGACACTCATAAAAGTTAAAAAAAGACAATACAAAATATAAAATATTGTTATAAAACAGTTGATTATAAAAAGAACGAAAACTATACGCAATATAAACACTAGTCTGCTTTAAACCCATAAGGTAGGGTATCAAAACTATCTTCAACACGCCTACGTTTAGTGTACTGAACCCTATAAATTTTCTTTTCGGGTTTAGATACAACTTGATACATGGCTGTACGGGCAATTTTCCGGTCGGTTTCTACATACGTTGCTTCGGCATTATCAAGAACCATGCGTTTAAGTGTATCGAAATTTATTTTTTCGACATTTTTGTAATTTAAAGTTATACCTTTTACTTTACATACAAATTCGTAATCGTTTTTATTACTTGAGAAAACCTTAAACGCATAGTTTTTAGGCCTCCGCTAACAAACTCCGTAATGAGCTACCGGGACCATATTCCCTCAGCTCATCAGGTCATATTCCCCAAAAAATCACCCGTTTCAGGCACCCATTGGCCAGGTCGGTGGACATAGATCGTACTATCTGTATCGTAATACAAAACGCGATCCCCTAATTGCTCCAAATATTTATACAGTTCAAGTCTTGCATTGGCCGTAGTGTATGCAGCCAATACAACATTGACCGTTTTGAGCGAAACTATTCCCTCCTCAGGTCTATCCCAGATTACAACTATTACATCCTCATCGACGATCATAATTGAATGAACCTGTATTGAAGGATCAGTTAGCATTTTAAAAAGTCATAAGAATCTGAAACAATACTTGTTTGCATCAAATTCTCTCTTTGGCCAAATTTACCCCAGAATGCATTTAGTAATAACTTAGCGATATAACGCATGCCAGGATTGAAACAAATTTTATCTTTTTCTAAGGTTACGCCTTCTCTTTCTAAATATTCTGATAAATATTGGTCCTTAGTGTTTTCATCAGTGCACCAAGCAGGCCACCCACTGCATTCCTGTTTTAATTTTAAAAAATTGTCCACATACTTTGAAAATAGACCGCCTGTTTTACTATCCCTGTTATATTGCACAATATCGTATGCCCATATTTCATGAAACTCGAGCACGCGGTATCCCAGTTCAACAGCTTTTTTTAGTTCATCAGACACATATGTTCCTGTAAACTTGCGCGAATCTTCTAAATGGTTACAATCGCCAGTGAAGCTGGTTTCGGCACATAACCTGCATAGAACAAACATTAATTTGCCGTGCATTCGAAGGGGCAGAACAGGGTGGTAAAGATTTTGCGGTGGTAACACGGTACATTTGACTAAACCCTCGATTGTATCAAAAGGAAGTTTCCGGCACTCCTCATCACCAACGTATACTTTGGGATGTCCTACGGGGTATTTTGAGTATTTATTTACGAAAGGATAAAGGCTACACACATCGAAATACTTGATTTGCTCGTTTGCTTGGCATTTATGGTACAGTTCACAGCATTAGTGCGTCCACCGAAAAAACTATCTCGCGGATTTAATGGTGTGTTTCCTAATAACAGCATGATTATTTACAAAGTTTGACGCAACGTTGTTAAATTTTAAAAATAAATTAAATTGGCACTCCACATCTCTATAAGGGTGTAGCCAGCCCTTCTAATTCTTGCTGCAGTTGCCTCTGTTGCTTCGCGACGAACAAACATCATGTCATTTTTCACATTTGCTAACTCTACAGTTTGATCGGGGTAACATACCTCACAACCGTGGAAGTAACATCCGTGGAAATTATACACTGTATTGTAGCAGCGCAAAAACCATCCACCAAAATACCTTCAGGTAATCGAACCTCGCGATATTACCAGCATGCTGAATTGAGATACCTTGCTCGTGTTCGACCCATAAAAACCATTTAATCGCAATCGTCGATTGCCTATCACCTAATCTGTACCCACTCGGTGGAATAATAGCGATCGTATTTTCTTTTAAAAATTTCGACGATAAACTAAACTACACCCTCCGGCTATCGTGCAGCACTCCCTAAAAGGATCTACTCCATTTTCGCTAGTATAACGCCGCCAAAATTCAAGACAAGCCTTGCGAAGTATCTCTACATCTTGAATACAGTACTTTACGATTGCTTCCTGCATGTCAAATACTGCATTACGAGCAATTTCCACATTATACCATTCAAAGAACTCTGCGCGACAAGAAGGGGACATTTCATCGGCCATATAAAAGTGTGCTGGGGGCATTACTCCAATATAATTTTGATTCTCCATTTTATTGAATAAATGGGGAAAGTAACCTTTTGTAGCTTCAAAATTAAATGTTTTGGGCAGCTTAGCTAATGCTACAGGCAAAAAATTTAACGAATCTATAAATTTTACATTGGGACAGGTGATGCACATTAATTTTGTACCGGTTGCAATAATTTTCGGGGCCCACTTTTTCTGATGTTTGACAATATGCTGCATGATAAAGGATCCGTCATATCCTTTCATGTTATGCGCGAGAGCAAAAACGTTTGGTGATATTGGATAATTTAGATATATAATCTAGCAAACTTTGTACAGGGTTATTTTTAAACACATGTTGACGAGGACCGCAAATGTTACAAGCCTGTGTGACATCGTCAAGATTAATACATGTATTACAGACATTTTGGGCTACGCATAAATTGGCTCGTGCAAAAAAACATTAGGTTCACCTTCCATTGCCCGTCTCCTGTCGTGCCTCAAAATCATAAAAAACGAAAATAAACTTTTTAGACAATTTAGGACTCTTTTTCTTTGCCATATAGCATAAATGACGGGTTGGCATTTCTTTCGCGCAGGTATGACAATATTTCACGCCGCACGTATGACTTTTCTTGCTATTTGCCAGTATGTCATGAGACATACTCCACACCTTTTAAAATGCTGCACAAAGACTTTACATGTTCGTCAAAACATTCCCGCCCACGAAAATCCCTATTACAATTATTACACGCGATTGGGTCCAAAAACAAGTTACAGGGCGGTTTTGAATGGCAACAAGGGCAAATATAAGAGCAGTTTTTGTGGGCCTGTTTATTATTGGTGCGGGTTAAGCAAAATTCGCAGAAATAAGTGGTTGCAAAAGCCGAAGTTAAACTGGTTATTACATTGTAATGCTGATCCTCTAATAATAAATTTAACACTTTTTTGTTGTGCCCCCTAGGTCCCTCGTAATATTTACTGGCGCCAATACGCGAATTATAAACGACAATGGTGTAATTAGCTAGATACAACTGGAATTGTTCCAAGTGTTCTCGCGTGGCCCCATTGATTAGATTAACACCGACATTTTCACAAAGCTCATAACATTTCTGTGTCAGGATTGGATGACCTGCTTTGAAGGAGCGAAGATCTGGCTCATTATCTACCCAAGCTTTGACCAGAATAAGAGCTCGGCAAGACAGTAATTGTCGTTATTTACAACAGTTAATACACCATGTCTCCTTCGAGAAAATTCCTCAAACTAACGCCAGTCATTCTGATACGCCCATATCCAACAGGCAAAGTGATTGGGTTTTACATGCAAGGTCATTTTATCTTGAGCAAAAAACTTAGCGTTAGATTGAAGAATTTTCTCCAAGGTCGACATTACAACACCGGCGTTGAGCTGGTCAACACGGCGGAAAGAAAGGCCTATCGGCTTGTCTGCAAAATTGTCATTTCTTAAAACTAAACCTATCTTATCAGAAGCCGCTGCTCCCTTGGTGATATGTGTGATGATCTCATCGAATGCATTCTGTAAATAAGGGTTTCAATAAGTTAAAACGTCTAGCTCACCATATTTCAAAATATTAACTGAGTATATAACGTTGCAAATGTTTGAAATAATTAAACTATCAATTTCAAAAGCTGTAAAACCGAGCTATACAACATGAATTTAGAACATGTGACTAAAAAATAAACTATATTCCTATTTAAAATCCATAAATAACTTGCGGCGTAAATTTAGAGTGGTTGTTTTCAATACACAATATTTTATAGTAATACTTACACGAAGCCATATGACAGGGTTACTCATCGCAGCCTCTATCTCGTTGAATTTGAAGGTTAAGGTGAGAGCTTCAGTGTTAAACTTCTTTATCACCTTGCGACCTTCGCCCATCAACGTAATATACTGAAGACCCTTCACCGACGATGGTTTTGCAGGAACCAACATGTCCGCAGAGGTCGATGGCTTTGGGTTATTCATCTGCTGTAAATTAAAAAAGAAATATGTTACTATCACTTCCCCGTAAATTACTTGTGTGGCCCAAACGGGTTTTTATTTTAGCCTGCATAAATCAAAATTTTCTAATGGCCGATTTAAATATAAAAAAGAAACGAATAACTACAAATGAGTTTTAACTAATAGGTTTTCAGAATTGTTGCTGCAAAATGTAGGAAACTTTCGCACATTTAAAAAATAGCTCTGCAAAACTTACATGTGCTAACATTTCGTCAAATGCAGAAGTCCTTGGGGTAGGTCGTTGCTGCCCCGCATGGACGGTCTCCAACATGGCGGATGAAGTCGATGGCCCTGGGTTATTCATTTGCTGTAAATTAAAAAGAAGTATGTTACGAAAATTTCCCGTAAATTACTTGTGTACCCCAAACGGGTTTTATTTTAGTTTACATAAATCAAAATTTTCTAATGGCTGATTTAAATATAAAAATGACTGGTGTACTTACATTTTCCGACCACTTGACCAGCAACGATTGAGGTGTATCTTCTTCCAAACCACGTTTAGCAGAAGGCCCCGTCGACGTCGATGCTCCATCCTGCAATTGTAATTTATATTAGCTTTTTTAAGTAACGGGGCTATGTGATGATTAAAACGGATAACGACAAATGAGTTTTAAACTAATGGTTTTCAGAATTATTGCTATAAAAGGTTGGAAACTATCGCACATTTAATAAATTTCTAAAAATAGGAGATATATTTTTACTTACCGATAGGGAGGCAAAACGACTGCTTGGCACGAATTTTCCCGACGGCTTGACACAATTCGAAATAAGTATGAAAATACAACGGTTCCAGAACTACTCCCTCGTTAGCTAGTTTATGTTGAATTATTTTAAAAGCTAGTAAAACAAATTCCTCATTTGTATATAGCCCATTCTTGAAATAATCAAGAATTTGGTATGCAGTTAAACTCGGCTGTGTTCATCGTTGCAGATGAAAAAGCAATTCACACACTGTGGCACTTAACTCGCGCTTTCAAAAGATAGCTGGCACTTGCACTACGATGCGACTTCAGATGCGGAATGTGGCGGAATGGTATGCCCGCCTTGTAGTGGTTTAGACAAGAGAAAGCTGTTCGCGAAAGCGCTGGAGGGCAAACCGTTACGTTTCACTGCAACAAACAAAGGAGCCTCGCCACCAAGGTTGTTTAAATGAACAAAACACATGTCTCGACCTGTTTTAAAAGTTTACAACGATCAAATTTATGAATCAGAATTCGCTATATAAAATAAGGTAATTATCGCGGATTCGCTGATTTATTCGCGGCTTTCGCTGTTTTAATTATAAAATAAAGTAATTATTTCATATAGCTTTTCAAATTTTCTGCGGTCGAATAGAAATTAACCACTGGGCGAATGGAAATTAACCAGAAACTCGGGACAATGACTATATTACAAATTATAAAAATTATTATTAGTAGCAAAGCTGTTACAAATATATTTTTTTTTAAATTGCATCTGCCTGTAAACACAATATGGTAAACATTCCCTATTCTCATAATATAAATTTTTGAAAAATAGTTTGTTTCAACTCGAACGGTGTGACGGCAGAGCGGTGAAATGGCGTTTCGCTCAAACCCTATATGTTCAACAGACCTCGATAGCGTAGCGGTAGGGTCCTTAGGCTTATGGTTAGAAACCTCGGGTTCGATTCCCAGTTGGGCCCGCCGCAAATAGCTTTTTTAAATTCAAATATTTCAGCGAGTGAATGCAAGAGAGAGACAACAACTTCGAAGAGCGAGATGGCTCTATCAGTTTGAATTTCAAATATTTCCGCGAAAATTAAAAACAACCGCCGTGAGAAGTGCGCGCGCACCAAGATGGCCGACGCCCCGGGAGATTCAAATTCAAATAATGGAACTTAGAAAAAAAATCGGAAAAAAAAAATTCAAATTTCAAATATTCCCGCCAGAAATCCAAGATGGCCGCCGTGTAATTCCAGAAGCAAATTAAAAAATCTAATGCGTAATTTAATCAGTAGCACATGTGAAAATTAATTAGATCAACCGCGAAATTAATTAGATCAAACCGCGAAATTAATTAGATCAAACCGCGAAATAATTGGGTCAATCCGCGAATAAAACCGCGAAAACCGCGAATTAAACCGCGAATCCGCGAATCAAATAAAAAGTGGAGGGGATAGGTGCCCCTGTTCTACTCAAACCAGAACATTTAACAGAGAAATACATATTTTCCTGTAAGTTTTATATTGCTTAAATATCGTAAGTAACTGCTCAATAGTTGCATATTATATTGAATAACATATGGTTCTACAAATCAATTTGATATTACTGAAAAAATAAGTTACTTATATCTTGTTAGTCCAGACTTAATGACAGATATAATATATAGTTCATAATTTCACTTGACAGCATTTTAATGTACGACAAACCAACATAAAAAAGACGTAAAATGGTATGTTGTTCCGCATTTGGTTGCTCCAATCGTTCAGAGCAAGGGTACATCATGAAAAAATTTCCAAGGAATCCTAAAATACGAAAAGAGTGGGCTGCTAAAGTAAACCGAGAGGGGTGGACACCAAAAGATGGATCATATCTATGTGAAGTAAGTATCTTCTTCTTGTAGTTTTAGATAGATTTCCAGCCGTCCATTGTCCTGGGAATAACAGTAGGGTGGTTTTCCGTGGGTTTATACACCAATGTATCTCCGTCGTATTGGTGGTTTCCATGTTCGTCTTCCATTTTCCTCTTCTGACTTTTTCAATCTTCCTGATCTCCAATTCCAAAAGATTTTGAAGGCGCAGCTTCCCACTCTCAAATAATATGTTTTTGTCATATCTATATGTATTCTCTTCCGTCCTTGAGATTGTCAATCCGCCCTGGGTATTTTAGTTCTCCGCTACCCTTCATATAAGGAAGCCATTCCTCTATCCGTCACTTGGGAAAGCACTAGCAACCCCGCAAGGGGATGTAAGTATACTAGAAGTTAAATTTAACATTAACATTTTGACTCCATCACACTTCCAGAAAATGAAAGTTAAATTTTCAAGCAATGTTGTAAATCATAGTGTTAGCAGTGCTTTAAAATTTTTAAGTTCAGAGCTAAAGAAACCTGAGTACCTAACAACAGCGTGGTTCCTTGATACTGTTGAGCATTGGTTTATGCTGATGACCTCGAGACATCCAGTGTTAGCCTTAAGCAAGAAAATACCTGAGAAGTATGAAAATGAAGTAATTTTCTTAAATGACTTCATGAATATTTTTCGAGCCATGCAGGTTGGAGAAAAAAATGCCTGGAAACCATCACAAACAGGAGTATTAATTTCTACGCAATCAATAATAGAAATACAGAAGTTTTTGCTGGAAGAGAAGGGTTATATATTTCTTCTAACTTCAAGATTTACACAAGATTGCCTAGAAAATTTATTCAGTGCCATTCGTTGTAAGCAATTGATACCTAATGCTGTTCAATTTAAAACTAACTTGAAGCTCATTACTGTAGCACAATATTTATGTGATGTGTCTAACAGCAGTTATGAGAGTGATGATAGAGAATTTTTAGCAGAATTTTTGGATAAAGTTTCCACCACAAAATCTCCAAACTATTCACATGTAAAATTGCCCTCAGAACCGCAAGCCTCAGGTAGGGAGTTAAATCATTCAGAAAAAAATTCGTTATTCAACATAGGTGGTTATTTAATTTCAAGTATAAAGAAAGCAAGTAACTGCTGCAGTCAATGTATAGACTCTGTAGGCTCAAAAACATTTGTAGATATGCCCTATTCGCAGCTGGTAAAAGTTAAGAGCTTTAATGAACATACCTTGTTTTATTGCAACAGTAAAACCTTCAATTTCTTTTACAAACTGGAAATGATATTTGAGCAATATTACGATGTTGTTTGTAAACAAAATGTCGATTTAAAAAAATTTTTTGTAAACAAAATGTGTGAAAGTACTATTGATATTGTACACATATCACCATGCCATAACTTAAAGCTCAAAATTATAAATCGATTTGTGACCTTCAGGTTAAAAATCTCCAGTAAAAAGAAAATGGGTGTAAAGCAGAAAATCTTCGCAAGTAAATCTGTAATGTCCTCACAACTATGATATGTATACATTATATTTAGTATATATACTATTGTTTTGTAGATTAGAATGTTTGTCGAGTTTGACATTTTTCACCTTTTTTTACTGCTAGTCATGTTGCCGTAGAGTTCTTTTATAGCAAAAGTTAGACTAATTCCTTCATTTTTCATGGTTTCCCATAATTTTGCTAATGGTATTCTGTCGTAAAACCTTTTGTAAGTCAATGAAGGTCGTATGGGTTTTTAAATTTCGAGACCGTCCCACTCGGAACACTGCTCTGCTCCTCTACATCTGTTATATCTTGCTCAATTTTTTGTTTTACTATCTTGCCGTAGATTTGTCCCAAAAAATTGGCCATACTTAGGTTTCTATAATTGGCGCATTTTTTCCTGTCGCCTTTCTTGTGAATGATACTCATAAACGCCTGTTTTCACTCAGGATGTACTTCTTTACTACTTAAAAGATTAAAGATGTAAGTTAAGATCTCAAATAGATTCTCGGGTCCACATTTTACAAACCTAAGTGGTATTCTCTTTGGACCTGGCGCCCTTCCATTGTTCACGCTGCCTACGGTTTGCTTTAGCTCTTGGATGGTTATTTCATAATTCGATGTTGAGATGTCTATTTCTTGGTCATTGTCATTCTTTTCGTCAATATTTAGAAATTATTTCTTATTTTTAAGCAGCTATTTTCCATAGTAATTTGGCCCAGTCGAGATAAGAGATATTAACTGAATTTTGCCGTATTCTTTTTCGTTTTCTCGTAAACTTTTTATAGTTCTCCAAGCTTCTGATGTTCTAGTGGTGCCGATGTTTATACATGTTTATTTGTTCACATATGTCCTGCCACATCTTGTTTCTGGCACAGGCTATTGCATTTTTTTACTTTTGTTTTTTCTGCATATAGCAGTTTGTCTTGGTTCTGTCTGGTGACTAACCACTTTGAGTATCGTTGCTTTTTGTCCTTAAGCAACCCTCCAATCTCTTCTGTCAACCATGAAGTACTATTATAATTAACATTGACTTTAGGAGCTTCTTCGAGTGCTTCATATGCTGCTTTTTTATTGTATCGATGACTTTTTGATACATCTGGAGAGCAGAAGAATAGAGAATATCATTGAGCTTGAATCACAGTCTCATCTTCTATAGGAATTTTACCGAATCTTACTTTAGTTCTTATAGACTATATTTTGGCGAGTTGTCTAAAAAGCTATTTGTATTCTCCCTGGGAGACTTCTTGAATGTTGAATAGGAAAATGGATCTTAGACTTCAAAAGGTAGTGCTCTCAACCACATACCACACTCTGCACCTCGATGTAGACGTACGTCTTCGCTAAGTAAATGTGTTCTCTGTCTACAAATCATATAGTCTATGAAGTTTTCGTGTTCACATACTCATATTCCGTTGTCGTTTGCTAAGTCGTCTCCTATTATGGCCGTCCGGCTGTATTCTTCTAGGCTTTTTAATACAGTTTACAATTTAAGGCAAATGGGGTATCGGCCCATCGCACCCGAGTCTGGTAGTGGGATGTGCCTTGGCAATGCCGGTAAATATGGTTATGTCACCAATTCCAGGTCACCAGACCTCCGTTCGTTCTTCAGTAGTGTGCACCATGTGCAGGAGGGGTTGACATTTGGATACCTTTGGATGTTATTGCACAGCTTACACCCTACTATGAAATGTTTTTTCGCAAAGTGTTGTTTTATTTAACTATTAAAGTAAAGTCTTTCGCTCACATTGCAAGTTACATTTGTTACTATTCATTATTCTATTTACTGCATGGATTGGTGATGCAGTGTAGTTTTTTACACACAATATATGTTGGTATAGTTGAATAAATTAAAGAGTGTTGATTTTAAAGTTTTAGATTATATTCATATAATATATACAAATAGCACTTAAGAGTGACGTCTGCTTTGTTGGATGGTTAACATGATTCTATATTCTGCTTAAAAACTAAGTTGAAATTTTTTTAGGCTATCCGCAAGTCCCGTGGGGGTGTCTAAATAGCCATTGAAACGTTCGGTAACTTTTGGCGTGGAAACTAAAATTTTGCGGATTATCGCGAACAAGCACACTGTTGGCAAAGGTTTATTGGGGTTTCAAATACGATAGACTTTTAGGACAATAATGTTTTAAGAAATGCATTGAATGTGCTTATGAATAATTTTGGCGAAACTGCACAAAACTGTAAGAACATTTTGAATTTAACTGAAACGCTGCAAACTAATCACATAAAAATACATCTATTTAATTAATCTTAAAACTAGAGTCCAACACTGCACTCATCCCGAAATAAAATTTGGGTAGTAAATACAGTATGTGGCTTATTAGTCTGCCTTTTATTTCGATATTTTCCTTCTTTCCCCTGCTACTTTTAAATACATTTCAATAAATGGTTATTTACAGATATATAAGCAAAACGTTTGTGGAACTGTAATAGCCAACAGCTATTGTATGTTAATTCAACTTTCATACTATGTATTGTTAATGTGGAAATCTGGAATGGGTTTTTACTAATGTGCTTGTCTCCTAACCGTTGGAAGCAATAATTTAGAGGTCAAAATGCTAGTAATTAGTTGGAGATTCAGAAGCTCTAGGCATTTTGAAAAGTATAGATAGATGCCTTGTAGTTTTCCTAATTCACCAAAACTGTATAAAATCAAAGAAAACGCCAAACACGGTTGTCTTTTAGTTCCAGAAGCCATTCCAGTTTGAACATGTATAGCAAGTAGTTTACTGATAATTTAAATTAGTTCCTTTCATTTCATTATAATATATGTACTTGTTCCTTGGAAATAGTTTGTGTTTAACGCATTTATAACTGAAGGCATTTTATTCTTGTTAAATAAACCAACATATTTTATGTACCATTATTAAAAGCTGGTGTTTATGTTATTTGTGAAAAGACAAGAAGAACCCTACGTCTTCGAAGCGTTACCGTCTAATGGTTGAATAAAAAAACGGGTAACAGAACGTTATCAAACAATACCTTTTAAGCAATTCTTTTTGTCACTTCACGATGGCCTCTCATAGAGTCACTGTAGTTTCTCATGCAAACCTATTTTGAAGTTAGAAGAGACATGGTGGCCAACAATCGTATGGCCACACTGTGATTATACAGTCACTGTATTTATGTAGGTAATGCGCATTTGAGTTATTTTATAAAAACTAAAGTAAGAATCATACTAAATTTTAACCAAGTAATAACATGGTATTATTTTTTTTTACAAATCTTCCTTAAATATAGAGTTCAAAAGCATGTTCGAAATTGTCTTATTTTAAATTATATCTCTTTTTGTTGTTCATCGTGCTTCAAAATATGCAGTACTTTGCCAAATTACACCTATAAAACATGTATCGAGAAAACTCCAGTATAGCCCACTGGTACATTTTGCCAATTAGTTATTTACGATATTCAGTATTAACATCAAACAAACCAGAACATTTAACAGAGAAATAAATATTTTCCTCTAAGTTTTATTTTGCTTAAATATTCGTAAGTAACTGCTCAATAGATTATTGCGGTGTACAGTTGCAATTCCAGGTTGAACATGTATAGCAAGTAGTTAATGTCGGGAAAACTCCAGTATAGCCCACTGGTACATTTTGACATTTACGGAATATGCGCATAAAGGAACTGTTATGCCAGTGGTGAAACTGGATTTTAAGTTATGGATAAGAGAAATGCTCATTGGGAAATTCAAATTCACAATTATATACGACGATTGGACTAACTGCTTTTTTTACGGTGATGCACAGGCATTTTTGTACTAAGTACACACAAATCTTAAACTGCAGCTAACTTAAATTCGCACCTTGACAGCAGTCAAGATTGGGTCTGGCATGAGACTCCCGTGTTTTGCCTCCATTGTCTAAACATTTGTAGAACCTCCGACAAACTGAGAATCACATTATCACGCGCATGCGCCTAAGCACCAGTGGGCTATATTGGGGTTTAGCCCATGTACCTATTTAATATAATTTAGATGTTAATAAAGCATATTAAATTACCGAGGAGATTTCTACAAATGATGCTATATCATTTGTATTTTGGATTTGAACTTTCCAATTTCCACTAATTGTAATAAATTGAAGACACCGTATGACTCATATTTCTTCAACATTTAAACCCCCTTTGGTATTTTATTGTATTTGAGAGATCAGTCATTTTGAATAACAATCTTTCACTTCAGCAAATGAATTGTCAAATTTTATTTTGACTTTAGTAATTTTTTGTTACCAAATGTCGCTTACACCGTTAAAAAGATTCTATTTTTTTATTACATCACCATGGTTTTTCGCAAAATCTGATTTTGACATTGGAATCAAAAGTACCAGCCAACAATTGTATGGCCACACTGTGATTATATAGTCACTGTACTAAAAACTACAGTGGCTATATACAAGACAGTGTGGCCATAGGGATGTCTTCGCCGCTATTGGTCGACGCGAATATCCGCCATTAACAGGCAAAATATTTAGTTACTTTTAAGTTGTTCTCAAAGAGGTTGGTAGAAGCAGTTCATTTGGTTATGGAAGAAAATAAAACCTTTCAAATCTGACAATTGTAAATTGTCAGTGTCAAATAATTCATTAGCGTCGCAAGCGGGTCAAATTTTATCATCTATTGCCCTGAAAAACTAATATTCTGCACAGTATTTAAATGTGACAATTTATAATTATGCTATTGTTGTAATAGCACAAGATGCGTTCGACTTGGAATATATGATAAAGAGATTACATCGGTGCTACGATAAATGGGGCCTTAGCATAAGTTTAGAGAAAACGGAGTATTTAGTAGTCAACTCGAAAGCACAATATGAAGTTTTAATAAATGAAGATGTCGCAGTAAGACAAGTAGAAAGGTTTAAATACCTCGGTGCTACAATACAATCGACGAAAAAGGTTTGGGAACAGAAACAAAAACAAAAAAAGAATAGGTAAAATAATGGTAGAGTCGGTGCTATATTATGGCAGTGAGGTATGGACTGTAACAGCGGAAATGAAACGAAGACTAAACACAGTTCAAATGGACGAAAAAGCGCAAAGGTATCGAGACGAGATAGAGGAAATAAGACGCAGAATGGAGGCACCAGAATCAGTTGTGCACATAATTGGAGAATGGAGGAGACGACGTGGCTTATGAGGATCTTTAAATGGTCGCCGCCGGTTAAGAAAAAAAGAGGTAGACCACGCAAACCGTGGAATGAGGGTATTCGGAGAGCCATGGAGGAACCTGGAAGAAGACCAAGCACAGAACAGGGAGGTTTGCAGACAGGAAACAGGAAGACGGCATTTAGCTGTATTGTAAACTACCATAACTGAAACCGGTTGTAAACTTCATGTAACACCTTAAAGCACTACGAACGAACGCCAATGAGAAATGTCAATGTCCAAAAATAACACTGCACGTGTAGCTAACATCAACTAGTTAAAATAACTAGCGCCAAAAAAATTACCACTCAAAAACATTCGATTATTTCTAAAGGCACTGTATATCTCTACTATCAAATTTGCCTGTTAATGGCTGCCAACAATCGTATGGCCACACTGTCTTGTATATAGTCACTGTACTAAAAACTACAGTGCCTTTATATAGACAGTGGCGACAATACAACTAAGCCACACCCCCGCCGCCATATCTATGCAAATTTCTAACGGGTGTTTATTTAAATCCGTGATCAGAGTCGACTGTGATACGTGTTTTACATTTGGCAGTACTGAAAACATTCGAGATTTGCAGGTTAAGATTTGCGTCAGTTTATGTCAAAACTGACGCAAAACCGAACCTACTAACCTCGAATTTGACATACACTGACAATACACTTCAGTACTGCCAAAAGTATAACACGAATCACAGGTGATTTAGCATAAACATGGCGGCTAAAACCACGTGATCTAGGGAGCCAATCAAAAATAGGACACCCCATTGTCGCCACTGTCTATATAAAGGCACTGTACTAAAAACCAAGGTTGGTAAAACTGAAAGCGTGTTTACACTTTCAGTTTTACCAACCTTGACTAAAAACAAGGCCGACTATATTAAAAGTACATTTAATATAGTCGGCCTTGCTAAAAACTGAATTGGCAACACAATTATCGCCGCATACGGAACAAGGCCTATATCAAACCAGGTTGGTTGAAAACTTTAAAGATGGGGAATCACAATAAAATATTTTATTAGAAAATAAGTGGAAAGAAATTAACAACAGTATTTTTGAACCAGCAGAAGGGGCACTGGAAAGAAAAAAGACAAACAGATATGCATTAACGACGAAAATTCTATGGTTTAACAAAAAGGTAAAATAATTAGCAGCAGAGAAGAAAGAAGTCTACCTCAAATAGAGAAGCAAGCAAACACTGGAAGAGTATGCGACATACATACAAAAGGAAATAGAGTTAACCAGGGGATAACAAACGTAAAACAAAAATACTCTGAAGGGTTCACCATGGACATTGAACATGGCCTATATGGATCCCAGTGAAAAGTATGGAAGATGATACAGAACCAAAAGAAGGATATCCAAATTTATAACATAATAAACAATAAAGTTACAAATTCGAAAATCATCTGACACTGATGAGACGGCTAATGAACAATTTATTAAAGTATGGTAGTGATAACCTTATAACAGATATATAGTTGCTATTTGAACAAGTAATAGATGAAGGGAAAATCCCAGTACAAGTACAATGGAGAGAAATTATCAATAGCAGTTTTCAAAAACAGAAAGTAATCGCGATATCACATTGCCTAACTCAAACCTTAAGTTACTAATAAGCATAATTAGAAACAGGGTTTTCGACGAAGCAGAAGTACTGTAGATGCAATATTTGTAGGAGCTGATCGAAGAATCAATTAAATACAATAATTCAATGTTTAAATGTTTTGTTAATCTAATCAAAGCATTTGGCCAAATGATAGTCGAAAATGTCATCCATATACTACGTGAAGAAGATGTACTACAAAAATTAATTAATGTCATACGCGACATTAACACAGAAACTAATACTAGAATGCAAACAAATAAAAGTCTTCCTAAAACAATACAAGTTGGTGCAGGAATAAGACTCTTAACTCTATTTTTAAAATTTAATAATGAACAAAATCATAAAGAGTATAAAGCATAAACGGGAGTTAGCAAAAAGGGCCTATGAAGTCATACTTGCTACACTTCAGTCTCCGCACAACTACTGCTACTACTACTACTACTACTACAAAACACCGATTCGCTACAAACTTGAAGTAGATGCATCAATAATAGAGCAGGCAATTTACGGATTTAGGTAAAGAAATCACCACCTGCAGAGATGTAAACAAGGAAAATCAAAAGCAGGTACTCAAAGTGACGCAAACAGCAGTCCATTTAAGACATACTGTTTGGAGTAATAAATAAATGAGTACAGAAAGTAAAATTAAAACATATAAAACAAATGTATGACCAATAATTCTCACGTATGCAAATTAAACACAAGCAGAAACTAAGAAAACGATAGGAAAACTAATAATAGAAATGAAGATACTACTGCAAACTATATTAAACACATCTGTACGAGATCGACAAACAAATGTATCAATAAGAGAAAGTTGCAATACCCAAGACGTGGTTAAGGAGACAAACAATAGAACAAGAGCAAGAACAAGATGGGATGCATGGCAATTGAATAGCCAAAGTATATAAAACACAAAAACCAACTAGACAAAGACCAGTAGGACAACTACCCTAGAGATGAGAAAGTTGATTCTCGCCATCTATAGAATAGAGGCTGAAAATTAATTAGTGCCAGTAAGTGTGTGAATTTTCGATAATTAATTTACCGGATTTATGTACAATAATTTTATGTGTATTTGCATTTTATTTATTCGTGCGTTAAGATCACAGTTTAAATTAAAATACATACTTTAAGCTGCGAACGCTACGTGTACACGTCGTGGTTTTGATCTAAAGTGCACTTCAAGTACTTATGTACGTACATTTTCTTTAATTATTATAGCCTTAAAACTTTGTTCGGTTACGAGGAACTGCCGTCTTATATTTGTCTATATTTATTAAAATTACCAGATCTTCGCGATTAACTGGTTCAACAGTGTTTTCGGATTAGCAAATCAAAATAGCTTGCAAAAATTGTAAGAACTAACATGCGAGTATAATCTATTTATTTGACTTCCGTAATCGTAAATCGGCGGTATATTTTTCTACCTACCTTGTAGCAAATGTATAGTATGCAACATGGCTTTGTCATGATTTTCCAACTCGGCAGCAGCAACAAAATTGTTAGGTGCACATTAACCTCAACTACCCACGTTTGCTTTCTAATGGAATAATTTACCAATAACTAATAGGCAACCCATTTAACAATTATTACCCACTATTCAATAAGGCTGAACCCCTTGACTATTTTAACTATATGATAATACTAAGACTTAATAGAAAAATACATGACAACGCTGAATGTTCTGTTTAATCCTTCGTGTGATTGCTGCCCGATATAAGGTCGTGATTAAATGATCAATTTTAATGTGTAATATACTATTATCATTATCAATGTCTGTGTTACAGTCATTACATAAGTACACTTACTATCTCTAAATTGTAAAAGCTATTTGTAAAAAAATCAACACTGTGTCTAGGTGCACTCCAGAGTGCACGCAATTTGTATTTGGTGTACTCCAAATCGTGATCATCATCGATTTGACGTCAACGCATATATTGTTTTAATCTATTGTAGGCATTACAACAATAACAACGACTGCAAGTAACCTAACAAGCTTGACGGGCTTAAACTTCTTTCTAATGCACCGGTGCCGGCAAAGCGAATTCACGTTCGCACTTTTTTTCTACAGTGTGTCTACGGTTCTAAACGATCTTTTCCGATATAGATTAGTGGGTAATTTTACGTCCGATCATACATCGTCCCGGTTTGGAGTATATTAAATATCAAAAATTGGGAGCACTCTGTAGTGCATCTAGGCACAGTGAATGATCAAAATGTTTTTCAATAATCCCGAACATCAGAACCAAGAACATTCGATCTTAAAATAATACGGTGTTGTAAGCAATAATATTGTTCGCTTCTAGAATTTAAGTTATGTTGTTCAATTATTGCTCTACTTTCCACAACACTTCTTACATTTTTATGTGCTATGCTATCCAGGATGTTTCAAAAACATCGTGCCAAACTTAAGGGGTTATAGGGGACGCTAAAGCATATGCATTTTCCATATAAATTTGTTTTCTTTATTGTTTCCTTTAAATCTCTCATCACTGAATTACACCGTCATAAACAGGGTGGTTAAAATTGAATTTTGTCGTTTTACTGAAAACTGGAAAAGCCATTTTGCTGAATAACTAATAACTATGTTCTTCATCACAGTGTATTATTTTACGCAAAAAATATTAATGTAGCGAGAAAACTAAGCGAGCTAAATAAGTTTTTAAATAAATCAGGCTTTCTAGTAAAGGGTGTTTCAAAAAGAACGCAATTTTTAATTATAAAATAAAACGCAAGTTTTTTTGAGCGATTGCTGATATTTTTATTGAATTTTAAAGTAGGCATGTTCCGATTAATTATGGAGTAAAATATTCTTCAAACCCTCGCGACTCTGGACGCAGACCCTTGTTCTTTGATGAAATTATACAGGGTGTAGAAATGATTTACGCACCATAGGGATTTCAATGGTAATTTCTTTATATAAGAATATTTGCTTCTCTAATTATTTTAGAGAAAACTTGTAAATAGGTTTTTTGTAGACCATACAATTCTGCATCCATTTATGCCATCGTTTTTGTCATGTTACGTTAGAAAACCTAATAATGAAAGAAATCGAATTATATTTTTTTCAAAAATCAGTGCAAATTTTGAAGTGGTGGTATGCTGGGAGCAGATTAGGTGCAATAAGTGCCATGGTTGCCGCTACATTTGACAGATGCAAACAAATAAACAGCAAACTAATTTGTTGATGCTTTGAGATGCTTCATAAATTTCAAGGCACCACTGATTAGTCTAAAAATGGTAATTTTATTTCTTTAAATTTTCGGTTTTCCGAAATGTAAAATAACAAATGCTGGCATAAATGGATAGAAAATTTTTTTATCTACAAAAAACTTTCATTCAAGTTTGCTCTAAAATAATTAGGGAAGCAACTATTTGCATATGAAAAAATTACCATTGAAAACCCTATGGTGCGTAAAGCATTTCTACACCCTGTATATGACGTTTTCTAAGAGTTGCGACTCTATCTCAGTAATTACTCGTTGAATATCGGCATTGAGCGCAGAAATTGTTCGAGGGTTATTCGCATAGACCTGAGATTTCAGAAAACCCCAAAGAAAGAAGTCGCACGGCGTCAAATCGCATGATCTCGGTGGCCAACTCCCCTTGGCGTTTCAGAAAGCAATGCGGTCCAAAAATCATTTTTCCAATAAATTAAGTATTTCACCCGCAGTGAGGCAGGTTGCACCGTCTTGCTGAAACTATATGTCTTTCAGGTCCATACCTTCCACTTGAGGCTACAAGAACTCCGTTATCACGTGTAGTAACTTTCGCAGATTATCAACAACACTCACATTCATAGATGCAATGTTTTCTAGAGACCGGCTGAAACGACAATGTACAGGAGATTTACTGTTCATAATTGATCGAATTTTTACCAATTTATTAATCAATCAATGCAATCATTTAAAAGTGGACCGATTTGGTGCACTTTCACGACTGAAAATTCCATTAACTCTGCGTAGTTTCAGCGTAACTTTCCCCATTTTGGTAATCAGATTTCACGATGATAAGGCGTTGTTCTTTCGTGTAGCACTCCATAACTAAAAATTGCAAAAATCATAGATGACAGATGTAAAATTTTTAGGGTTGCAACTTTTACAGAAAAAAAATCGTGCGAAATTTAGAAATTGCGTTCTATTTGAAACACCCGTTACATCTCTTTGTATAATAAAAATTTTGATCGCTAAAAAGTTTTAATATAACCAACCTCTTTGGGAGGGCGTAACTCGGAAGAAATGAATTTAAAAAGGCAACATTTTTATGTTTCAACGCCCATATAAGTTTCCTAAGTTTGGCACCATGTTTTTGAAACACCGTGTATATTTGATTTTAATAAATTCAATTGTAGCATGTTGTAGTAACTACTAATCACTATTTTAGCTCTACAAAGAAAGTAAAGTGATATATTACCGTTGGCGTTGCTGTTAATTTTAAGAAAATAGTTTCTAATCCAATTAATAATTTCCATATGATCGTCGACAACTTACTTAAAATATAATGGATAAAATTGCTCAAAAAGTGTAATACTTTAATACTAAAATACTTAACAATAATTACATCTTTGGCATACAAAATAATATTTACTTAAAAATATAAGTGCCTTAATATTGAATGAACTATTTGAACATATAAACTGCTTATACTTGATGTTTTAGACGCAATAGCATAAATTGATCTAATTACATATTTTGCTTTTCCATTATCATTATTTTTGCTCCGGAAATTGGTATTCCAAGTTTGAGTTTAAAGTTGACCCATTTCTGGTAAAGCAAGCTTTAAATTATTAGTCACTAGATAATGCTTGTATTATCCTATAACTATAACATTTTCTTCTTCTTCAGTTAAACTGATGAATATTAGTCTCAACTTTCAGTTCTTGAATATTCTTTATGGTTTTATATTATTTATAATTAGTTGATCAACTAAGCCCAAGCTCACTTTTAATTGTTATGGCAACAATTTATTTCAAACTGTTTTTTAAAGAGGTTATTAATTTATATTAAATTAGAATTGCGTTGATGATGTATAGTGTGTAGTTGTATGTGTACCTATATGTACCAAACTGTAGCTTAGAAAAGAAAATATAATAATTTGTAAGAATTTTACCAGATTATGTGGGCTCAACGTATATAAGCAGTTTTAGTTCCCTAACCATATAGCCTGAAAATATCTTATTAATTACATGATAAAAATAAACTATACTACGAGTTTTCAAAATGGCGGCCGAAATTCTGAAGTTGTAAAATAGGAGGTGTTTCCGGAGTAGGATCCTGAAAATTGATGTAATGCTGGCTGCAAGGTTGGTTCGAATTTATGGCCATTTGCTGTCCCATCTGTGTTGCAGGAGTTGGTGTAAGTGGTACCATATTTGGTATAGTTGGTAGGTACTGGTTGATGTTTGGAACAGCTGTTTGGTTCTGGCAGTTGAAGAACCTGAAATGGCCTTCAATAGTTTATTAAAAGTTTATAGTTCATTTGAAACTTGTTTTTTTATGCACTTCATTTATAAAAACTACTGTTCCAATAGCTACTTGTTAAGTGTTGTTTCACAAATATACTTGTACAAAGTTTTAGATAATGTTTTGGATTATTTGGAAAAGCTGAAAATTTATAATTTTATCTACGCGGAATAGAAAACTGAAATGGTTCAGTGCAAATGTACTTGCAAAATTAATAGTAATAAACAATCTGTTATATTTTTATGGTAAAAAAATTAAAATGAAAAATATATATATTTAATTGATATAAAGGTTGCACATGTTGAGTACCTACCATAATCTGTCGCCTATAAAGATCGGTCTAGGAACCAGAAAACCCATGGAGCTGTAATACTGTTGTGCTAGTAGTTCTACATCGTTGGTGTATTTTCTCTTCCACTTTGTGCGCCGGTTTTGAAACCAAATTTTAATCTGAAATTCAGTTATGCCATTTTATTTCGTTGCAGAGAATGAGACAGGAAACTTACCTGAGTTTCTGTAAGTTTTAAGTTTTTCGATAATTGGCTTCTTTTCGCAACAGATAGGTATTTATTTTTCTCAAATTCCGCTTCTAGGGATTTAATTTGTGAAGCAGTGAATGCTGTTCGAGGCCTCTTTTTTCGATCATCTTCCGTTTTGAAGTCTGGAAAAGGAAACATATATAAGTAAATATGTAATTTCTACGAGTAGGCAGCTATACAGTTTGTCCCCGGATTTTATAGTATCTACGGTTTTCGTTTTTTGTAGTCTAGGCCTGCTTGGTATAAATTTTCTTACCAAATTACAGTTCAGATGAGATCAAGTTGGCTGCATTAGCTTAACAAAAATACAATCATTGTAGGTATAGTGGTCTTGCTAGCAACTTTACGCAAAATGTTATCGGAAGAGACATTTGTCGAAATGGAAAACGAATTGGTAAAAATTAAGTGCAACATCGTCGGAGTCAGGGAAGCCAAAGAGGTGAAAAGTCTTGAGACCCTTAAATATGGTCTTTTCTTCTACCACAATGAAAAAGAAACTGAGTATATAAATGGTGTTCAGAAAACATAAAAGCAGAGTAATATATGTCAGTCTACGACTAAACACTCTAAAAATCGTGCATGCTTCAACTTCAGAACATACTGACGAAGAGATTGAATCTTTTTATGACGATATCTAAAGCTATCACAGAAAATCAAAGATATTTTATAGCTGTCTGCGGCGATTTTAGCGCCAAACTAGAATTAAAATGGCATTCACTGTAAATTGCCTTTTAGAATTTTGGTAGTTCAGGCAGAAACGATCGAGGTAACACTTTACTTTTTCTGGAAAACAATCTATTTCAAATGAAGAGTTTCTTCTACAAGAAACTCCACGGAAGTTGGGCCTGGAAAGATCCAGGTGGAAAAGCACGAAATAAAATAAATTATGCCAAACAGATAGAAGCCATTTTCTAGGACATCATGGATTTCGCACCAACAAGTGATCATCGAGTGGTGAGAGCGACTATTAAAATACGGGATAACAACGAACGATACAGAATGATAAGAAAGAAAATACCTAAAGCATGGACACATCCAGAAAATGAAGAAGAATTTCAAGATTATATCAACACAACCATACAGGACAAACCAACAACAAGCGACATAGACAATGTTGGGGCGTCCGAAATGCAGGGCCACCACGATGAATTACGGCTCTAATTACAGGGCCGCGATGATGATTGGAGCTTAACTGCACCCCAGAGCCTCGCGAACTGGTCTGTTCTTCTAACTTCTTCGTTGGTTTTCGTTCTCGAAGGACCTTAATTGATTTTCCTACCACGAGCTGGTAGCTGTTGCCTCTCGCCTGGCACCACACAAATAAACGATAAAAAATGCGAAACTTACTTTATTTTTGATACGTGTAATCACCGCTAACGCCAGGACAAGAATGACGATTTTTCAGGATGGCGGACAGCAGGTTGCCACCCTTCCGCTACATGGTACCAACTTAAAACTAGTGCAAACTTAAAAAACTACAAATATTACTAATGGGACGAAACATCCCGCCCACCTTGAAAGGTTGTGATCTTTCAAAACTATATACATTTAAACTAATAATGTTTGGCTACTTTACCTACTACTATACATATATATATACACCTAACTAATAATGTCCAATTACGTTGTCGAATGTTCTGTTTCTATAGGCAATACACACAATTTCGTTATTGGTCTTTTACACACCCCATGAATTGTCTTTACACTCACTACCCTCACTAATCCGTCCCGTCCTGGAAAACACTCAATTACTCTCCCTAGCTGCCACTTGAGTGGTGGTAGCTGTTGATCCTTCAGGACAACCATGGTTCCTGGTTCTAACCGATTGGGCTGCAAGGTTCTCCACTTAGTCCGATGCTGAAGTTGTGTTAGGTATTCCTTGGACCACCGTAACCAGAAATGCTGCACCATTTGGGTTAGATGCTGATACCGCGTTAAGCGGTTTGCCGGGACGTCCATTACGTTTGGCTGAGGTAACGCCGTCAATGCTTCGCCAATGAGGAAATGCCCAGGGGTGAGGGCCGTAAAGTCTGTAGGATCTGTTGACAAAGGAACGAGAGGACGGGAATTCAAACATGCCTCGATTTGCGTGAATATCGTGTACAATTCCTCAAACGTTAATGGTACCTTGCCGATTACTTTATACAAGTGTGTTTTGACCGATTTAATCGCTGATTCCCACAAACCCCCATGATGAGGCGAATGAGGTGGTATGAAATTCCATTTGATAGATTCGTTAGTAAAATATTGGAGTAATTTTGTTTGGTATTCTTCGCTGGACAACAGTTGAACCAGTGAGCTTAGTTCATTTTTCGCACCAACAAAGTTTGTGGCGTTATCTGAATAAATTGTTGAACATTTACCCCTACGCGACATGAATCGTTTGAAAGCGTTTAAGAATTGCTGAGTGGTTAGATCGCTAACTAGCTCTAGGTGCACAGCCTTAGTTGCTAAACAAATAAAAAGACATAAATATGATTTCGTTGTTTTGTTCCGAGATAATTTGATTGTGAATGAACCGGCATAATCAACCCCCGTATTTTGAAATGGTCTCGCTGGCGTTATCCTTACGTTGGGTAAATTTCCCATCAATTGCTCCACATGAAGTGGTCTAGAACGAAAACAAACTATGCATTTTCGTAAGATTTTGCGAATTACATTTTTGGCGGATAGTGGCCAATATCGTGACCTAATGGAAGACAACAAATACTGCGTACCAGCGTGCAAATGTTTGTAATGCTCTTCGCGAATGATTAATTCCGTTAGTCGATGTTTACTTGGTAAAACTAATGGAAATTTTTGATCGTATGTTAAATTGGAATATTTTAATCTGCCTCCTACACGAATAAGTCCTTGTTCGTCCAGAAAAGGATTTAAAGCGAGTAACCTACTATTTTTATTTAAAGGAAGTTTTTTCGTAAGTGACGCTATTTCTTGGTAAAATTCATGATTTTGCACTATCTGCACTAGACGTGTCATTGCTATATTTAGTTCGTCAACTGATAACGGGCCATATCTACGTTCTGAATTTAGACAATTATGTTTGAATCGAACACAATACGCAACTACTCGTTTGAGTTTACACAAAGATGAAAATTTGTCAAAAATATTAAGACTACTTGCAACATAAAATGCGAGTGTTTGATTTTTTCTTTCTGGCAATTCCAGATGTTTGTTATAATTAATTTGTTGTTTGGGCCACCCTTCTGAATCTTCTGCCAACCATGTCGGGCCATTCCACCACAGTTTACACTGCGAAAGGTTTTTTGGATCTAATCCGCGCGATATTACATCCGCGGGGTTATGCTCAGACCTTACATGTTTCCATTTAAAATTGTTGGTTAATTCTTGAATTTCCGTGACCCGATTCGCTACAAACGTTTTCCATTGCGCTGGTTGACCACCTATCCAAGCTAATGTAATCGTCGAATCGCTCCAACAATATACATCGGTAATTGAAATATTTAAGGCATTAATAACGTTTCTACAGAGCCTAGATAACAGTAACGCCCCACAGAGTTCGAGACGTGGTAGTGACACCTGTTTTAGTGGTGCTACCTTCGATTTTGCGCATAGTAATGTTACTACCACATTCTTTTCTTTATCGATTGATCGACTATACACACATGCGCCATATGCAGTTTGAGACGCATCACAAAATGCGTGTAGTTCTACCTTAATGTTATTTATAACTAAAGCGTGTCTTGGTACCGTAATATCGCTTAAATAGGCCAACTGGGTTTTGTAATTTTCCCATTCTATACGTAATTCCGCCGGTAATACTTCATCCCATCCCGTTTTTGTTTTCCATAACTGTTGCAGAATTACCTTTGCCCTAATTATAACAGGACCCGCTAATCCCAAAGGATCAAATATTTGAGAGATAGTTGAAAGAATGGTTCGTTTAGTAGCCCTTTGACTATTTAATTCTAAATTAGCTTTAAATTGGAATTCGTCCTTGTTAGGACACCATAGCAAGCCTAATGTTTTTACACTGTCGCCGATGACAGTCGGGTCTACATTGCAGTTAGATTGTAATAGGGAAGGATCATTCGCCATCCACTTCCTAAGTTTAAATCCTGCTGCACCTAAGATTTCTGTGAGCTCGTGTTTACGTGTCATTAACTCATCTAAAGTATTTGCTCCTGATAAAAGGTCATCGACATAAAAGTCTTGTCGTATGACGTTACTAGTTGCTGGAAATTTAAATTCGTTTTCATTTGCTAATTGAAACAAACAACGGATTGCTAAAAACGGTGCCGTTGTGGTGCCATACGTTACCGTATTTAAATTAAATGTTTTGACGGGTTGATCAGGCGAATCTCGCCAAACTATTCGCTGTAAATCACGTTGCGATTCGTTAATCCATATCTGGCGATACATTTTCTCTATATCCGCGGTAATAACGTAAGTATGTTTCCTAAACCTAAGCAAAATCGAAAAAATGTCTTGCTGAATTGTGGGACCTATCATTAATAAATCATTTAGTGCAACCCCTGAAGACGTATTCGAGGAACCATTAAAGACAACCCTTAGTTTTGTGGTGGTGCTGGATTGTTTTACTACCGCATGATGAGGCAAATAATACGTGACATGATCGTTTTCGATATTTCTTACTTCAGCCATATGCCCTAAACTTTCATACTCTTTCATGAATTGTTGATACTGAGATTTTAATTCGGGCTGCCGTTGAAATTTCCTTTCTATTGAATACAATTGCTTAAGGGCTACTTCCCTGGAATGTCCTAATGTTGCTACATCCCCCTTGAGCGGCAAACTAACTATAAATCTGTTATTGAAATCGCGCTTATGCGTTCGAATAAAATGATTTTCACATTCCTGCTCTTCTAATTTACACGGTATTTTATTATTGCAATCTTCCAGCGTCCAAAATCTTTCTAATTGCTCGGATATTTCATTATAAGCGAAATGACACATCGTTTTAGTAATAGAGGGTTGTGCTACCGTTCCGGAAATAATCCATCCTAGCTTTGTTTTCTGTAATATTGCCCCTTGATTACCTAATTTAATTCGTTCGGTGTGCAACAAGTCCCAAAATATGTTTGCACCTAACAGAATGTCAATTTTTCCTGGTAGGTAAAAGGTATCATCTGCCAACGCAATGTTATCAGGAATTTTAATTTGACTAAGGTCAATAGGCTCCAAAGGCAAACTTGCGGTTATTTGTGGCAAAATTAAGAATGACAATTTTACCTGAAATTCATTAAACATTGATTTGATTGTAGCGTTTGTCCTGAATGCAATGTTTGTAATGGTGCTATTAATTCCCCCCACAGGTAGATTTATTTTAAAGCGATCTAACTGTAACCTATCGCTGAATTCCTTGCTCATAAAATTGGATTGGGACCCGGAGTCGAGAAGAATTCGACATTTGTGTTGTTGTCCCTGTTTATCAAAAACATGTACGATCGCGGTCGATAAAAGAACTTGCGTTGGTCGATTTCTAAATGAGTAGAATGAAACTAATGGATTTTCTGCGGCTTGTCTTTGTTCAGTTGGTTGAACTGGATTATTTTGCATATGTGTTTGCTGTACGTTTTGATTATTTTCCACCGATATTTGTCCAGTTCCACTGGATTCCGCTTCCTCAAAAGAACTTGTGTTGCCTAAATGTAAAAGGGTATTGTGTTTGCCATTGCAATGTTTACAACCGCTCGCTAAGCAGTCTTTAATAAAATGTGTTGATCGTAAACAATTAATACATAATTTATGTTTTTTGACTTCGTTTAATTTAACTTGAGTCGGCAACCTTTTAAAAATGAAACAATTGTATATATAATGCGACTGTTTATTGCAAAGCTGGCAAAATGGTTTGTTGCTAGTCGTTAAATAGGATACACGGTGTTCCTTTGGTCGGTAAAAATTATTTTTCGGAATATTGTTTGATATAGCAGTGGATGGTTTGAAATGAATCTTCGTTAACTTGTTTGACGCTACTGATTCTAGTGCCTGCGATCGTTTCGTTAAAAATGTTTCAAATTGCAGTAAAGTGGGGAGTTTATCGGTATCTAATTTTAATTCCCACTCTTGTCTGGTTGCGCTGTCTAATTTGGTTGACATAAGATAAATAACTATTGTATCCCACGAATCTACAGGCTCGTTTAAGTTTTTTAATGTTCTTAAATGCTTAAGCATATTATCAACTAAATAACGAATGGACGAGCTCGAGTCACGGGAAACTGGTGGCAATTCCACCAACGATTTAACGTGATTGTAAATTATTAAACGTTTATTTTCAAAGCGTTTTTGCAGTAATTGCCAAGCTATTTCATAATTACTTGACGATACCTCCAGCGATTGTACTACTTCAGCAGCTGTGTTCTTTAAGCACGAATGAAGGTAGTGGTATTTTTGAATGTTCGATAAATCCGAATTATTATGAATTAACGCTTTGAACGAATCAGAAAACGCGGTCCACTCGTTAAATCCGCCATGAAACGTTGGGAGGGTTAAAGCAGGCAAATTAACATTCTTACTGGAATTTGTTGAGGTGTTAGTCACTAATGACCCTTGCCCGGCCGGTGTACTTAAACTTTCCCTTCGCTTGGTTACGGTTTTTGCCTTAGCAACAGCAGAAAAATATGCACTTTCAAATGATTCACGTTCCGCGTCACCGCTTTCGTCGTCTAATAAATCAATTTTTGTTTGAACATCGTTAAATTCATCCCAAAGTTGTTGAATTTTCTCTAATCGAACCTCTACTTGTTCAACGTTGTCAATTGCATTAGAACTTTCTATAAATGTTTTAAAACGTGTAAGCTGGGCCTTTATTTGCCCCCTAATTTTGTTTAAATGCGATAATTCGGTCATCGTGTATAAATTAATCGTTAACTTGACTAAATTTTAATGCAACACGTGCGATAAAAATTCTACTATGTTCGTTTTTACGATAGATACAAAATACTACACTATTCTACAATAAATATACGTTAAAATTTGAATCCACGTGCAAATCGAGTATGATTGGTTTCAATTGGTAGGATAAATATGGAAAAAAGGAACAGACTTACTTTCCTCCGTTCAATGGCTGTATGGCGGCTTCCGGTTCGTATCCAGGCTCGCATGGACCAAAATGTTGGGGCATCCGAAATGCAGGGCCACCACGATGAATTACGGCTCTAATTACAGGGCCGCGATGTTGATAGCAGCTTAACTGCACCCCAGAGCCTCGCGCGATGGTCTGTTCTTCTAACTTCTTCGTTGGTTTTCGTTCTCGAAGGACCTTGATTGATTGTTACTACCACGAGCTGGTAGCTGTTGCCTCTCGCCTGGCACCACACAAATAAACGATAAAAAATGCTAAACTTACTTTATTTTTGATACGTGTAACCACCGCTAACGCCAGGACAAGAAATGACCATTTTGCAGGATGGCGGACAGCAAGTTGCCACCCTTCCGCTACATGGTACCAACTTAAAACTAGTGCAAACTTAAAAACTACAAATATTACTAATGGGACGAAACACTTGTTTTATTGTTAATCACATAAAACAGTTATTGGTAAGATATACAAAAACC
>CALNHX010005753.1:83831-101337 GCA_940337035.1 Agriotes lineatus
GCACTTTCTTTTTATATGTTACTTCACGAAGCCGGACAACTCGGCACCGCCATCTCGGCGCCGCCACTTCGGCGCCGCCACCTCGGCGCGGGGCCAACTCGGCGCCGGGACAACTCGGCGCGGAGCCATCTCGGCGCCAGCCAACTCGGCGCGAGGCCATCTCGGCGCCGAATTCAAATTTGCAAACTACATTGTGCACTACGTAAGAAAATTATTATAAAAAAATAATACATAAAGTGATCGCCAAAAAGCTGTCATCAAATGAAAAAAAAAATATTGAGAATTTCTTGGAAAATCAAACACTGACTACCACAGGTGGTTGCAAAGTGATTACAAATGAGCTAAACAAAAGTTGTCACATGACTTCCGTTATCAGTAAAATTTTACGTTTTAGTAAAATAATTACGAAGCATGCATTTACTAGTCAAGATAGAGACACATTTTACGTAAAAAAGTTTTCTGGCCTTGAGATTGTTCAGTCAGCTTAAACTACCACACAATAAAAAATCTCATTGAAATCTTGCTTAAATTCCGACAAATAGCACTTTTTGGATTTACACAATTTTGAAAAACGCCATTTTCTAAGTAAAGTGCTTTTTATATGACAAATATTTCTTTAATGTTTATTTTCCAAATCAAAGAATTTTATTTTTAACATTTTTTTTATGATGAAATAAAAAACTTTTTGAAAAATGTTTGCTTTTCCATAGCCGTCTTTGTTAAAAGTAAAATTCTTTGATATGGGACCTAAACATAAAAGATAATGTGAGAAAACAAAGTTGGCAGAGGATTTTGAAATTTGGTATAGGAATCTAGATGTTGATTCTAAACAACTTCTCTTAATAACTTTTTGTCGTATTTGCGACATAAAAGACACGCTACTCTACAGTAATAGTTATTTACCTAAGAAGTTCGTAATTTTCCCGAATGAAAACTTTATTTGCAGCACGACCGAAGGGAGTGCTGCATGTAGTGCGAATTCTTCCCGAAGGAGTTAGGTACAATGTTTTTTGTAACGAATAACTGAAAATATTTAAAAAAATAAAAAATATATTATTTAGTGTTTTACTAATTTACTAAGTTGACAGCACAAACCACTAAACTTTTATACCTATCCTACGCACCTGTTAGTTTTTGTCAACGTTTACAGCGCTTCTCGTGTTTGCAGGCGCAATTAAACCAACGAGGGACAATCCTCTATATAATAAAGGAGAACGATCCAGACGTGTGTGTCCCGAGGGCCCCCTAGAAGAGGGGCGAAGCCCCAAGAGCCCCTTTGGAGATGGTCGGAGCCCCGAGGTCGCTCTTGGAGAGGGGCGGAGCCCCAGAGGCCCCTTTGGAGATGGGTGAAACCCCAAGAGCCCCCTTGGAGATGGGCCAACGTAATAAGCCTAAAAATGGTGGTAAATTGAATAGAATAGACCGCGCAATAGGGCGCGCAGCCCCGTTTATTATAAAAATTTTCAAAACACACAGTTCTCCTAGTTGTTGTTGTTACCGTCAATTTTCGCCTTACTGTATTTTCGAGATTTGGTTACCAATAATTTCCGATTTATTGTATGTTCGATGCTTTTCGAATTGCGTTTGGGCACTGCACATTCTTGATACGCAGCCTTGGCTCATTGTTGAGCGCTCGCGATGCAAAATTGGGTCATCTTGTTCCGGCATTCGATCGAATAAGGTCGCGGAAGTTTTGGCGCGGAAGTTTTGGCGCTGGTCGACGTCGCCATTCTGGAGAAGGTTCTTATGGTTGTCTAGGCACTTCTCGCCCTTCAGTTAGGGGATTTGTACGCGTCTCGACATTTCTCCGTATGTGAATTTGGAGATTCTGCTAGGTGCAGACCTTTTTTGACGTCAAAATTTCCGAGCGAACCATTTGTTGAAACTTATTGTAAGTAGGACCGTTTTCAGCCCCTTTTCGAGTGCCCGCTAACGTTTATTTCTTAATAATGTAGTCCCCACCTCGTGCTGGGCCCCAAGTACGCTTATACATCTCGGACTTGGCCCCAAATAGGCGAATACCACGACTTGAACATCACGTTCTGGACCTCAGTTATATCTCGATTACCTCGTGATGGGTCTCCTTTAAGACTTGTGGCCGCTGCGTTCTGGGATAACGTATCTCGACGCGCTTACCTGGCGAACTGCTCGTCCCCAGAAGCCCGTTCCTGCAATGCTGTTCGCGCGAAGATAACTTCAAATCAGCCTAAGGTAACCTTACTGCCCTATTAATTTGTGCTTCTGTTGTACGGCTCAATCGACGAAGGACTGCCTAAAGTATTTTGGCTTTTAAAGTAATATTAGCGCGATAAACTGGCGCGAGATATGTAGATAATGGTCTGGACGCATCACTTGATGGCGTATTTTTTTTAATGTGTAAAGTAAGAGGCTTTCCCTCGCCGCAGTTCTACTTTTGCTGCGGATTGTGGTAGTTATTTATTTATTATATGTACAACAGTATAGAAATTCCTGAGGCGGACGCCCGCTGTAATTTTACTATTTTACATTAACGTCACTATCCGGGACCCGCAGGAATTTCCGTTAATTTTATAATCTGGTGTTTTAATTTGGTCACCCTATTTTTGTGAACAAGGATCCTTGGGGCAGTTACAATGCATATGCAGGCCTGAAACTTTTTACCTATGTGTATCTTTTTATGTGTGTGCCCAACCTTATGAGTGAATAAAACGAACTTGTCATATTTAATTACACTTGATTGTTTGACTCCGGTTTTGCGCATTTCTAGTAATTTCTCAGTGTTCCGATTTAGCTGGAGCGAAATCTAACAATCGCTGAATCAAGGGGTTAAGGCTTCGTTTTTTTGTTATCATAAATCGGTGGCGCCAATCTTTCCATCTTTAGAACTCACGCCGTATTCGACTGCAGTTGGCAGGTGACCCCCCTGATTTGCGATTGATAGTGACTCGCCTGGGCAGTGCCCGAGTGAGACAATTTGGTGTTTTGATTGCAACTTGGGATCGTAAGCAATTAAAGTAAGTATCATTTCTCCAGCCGCCTTTGTTTGTGCTTAAAGTTGATAACAATTTACAGGATTTTTGTAACAGTAATTCATTAACAGGGTTAGTGTTCCACATTAATATCAAGACAGCATTGTGTTTTACTTTTACATATTTTTAGTTGCTACGGTTTTTGAATAGTTCTGTCAGATATTTACTGTAATTTGAAAAAGGTGTCAAATATACGTTATAGTTTTTGATATTGATTTTACAGTAAAAACTAAGTTACTTGTAACAAAGTTGGGTTCACTATAAAACCCGCACATTGTTTGGTCCTTCGAGCCGGAAATCAATTTCAAAAACTATAACGTATATTTGACACCTTTTTCAAATTACAGTAAATATCTGACAGGACTATTCAAAAACCGTAGCAACTAAAATATATAAAAGTAAAACACAATGCTGTCTTGATATTAATGTGGACCCCCCCCCCCCCAGTGAAAAACTTAATTGTTCATCTTCTATTAAAGTTTTCACTTCTAGCTTGCATAGTTTCGAAACGGGTTTCTTGTATATGTTCTTTTTTTTCCTCACAGCTGCTACACGTATACACCCATCTGGACCAGGGTAAACTGCCACTACTTTTCCCATTAGCCAGTGATTTCATGGTGAGTTTTCATCAACAATGATCACAATATCGTCAGGCTTTATAGGTTCTTGGTTATCAGTCCACTTTTTGCTTCTATTCAATGTAGATGGGTACTCTTTTAGCCAGCGTTTCCAAAATGAGTTTGCAAGCATTTGTGATTTTCGCCACTCTTTCTTGAGGTTTTTGCCGGAGTTGAAATCTCCTGGTGGTCCCTCTGTATGTGTATATCCAACCAGAAAATGATTGGGGGTTAGTGCTTCGGGGTCTCTTGGATCGACGGACACATGAGTTAGAGGTCGTGCATTCACTACACATTCAGCTTCGATAAAAAGTGTTGCAAGTGTTTCTTGCTTTAATGAGTATCCATGTACTACTGTTCCCAGAGACTTCTTTATAGAGCCAATTAACCTCTCCCATGTCCCTCCCATATGTGGGCTTCCTGGTGGAATGAACCTAAATTCTATGGCTCTGCTTGTCGTGAAGTTCGATATTTCCGTTTCGTTCAATTCCTTCATAGCTACTCGAAGTTCATTGGCTGCTCCTCTCAGCTTCGTTCCATTATCACAAAGTATTTTTGTGGGGTGTCCTTTCCTAGAGATCAATCTTCGAATGGCTAAAATAGCAGTCAGTATTCATAGAAGCTATCATTTCTAAGTGAACAGCTCGCACTGCCAAACAAGTAAATAAAACGCTCCATCTCTTTTCTCCGTCCAATAGATACAAGGTATGGGCCGAAACAATCCATTCCTACATTGATGAAAGGTCGTATACATGGTGTTACACGTACTAACGGCAACTGGCCCATAATTGGCAGTTTAGGTTGCGAATTATCATTTTTACATTTTTGACAAGTTTTCCTAATGGATTTCAGAGCAGCACGTCCATCAATTATCCAGAATTTCTGCCTAATTTCATTCAAAATGGTCTCCGTTCCAACATGTCCGTACTTCTTGTCATGATATAATTTTAATAATAATTTAGTGTAGGGGTTTTTAGGTCATAAGATAATGGGTTTTCTCGTTTGAAAAAATTAGCTAAATTCAATCTTCCACCCTGTATCATTATTCCATCTCCATCTACTTCAGGACATAATCTTTTAAGTCTACTGTTTTTTCTTAATTTTTTTGTTTTTATCATATTTTCCATGTCGTCCTTAAAACTTTCCCTTTTTTAGAGTTTGTTGAAGTCATTTAAATCGATATTAATTAGAATTAAAAATATTTTTCCTAAAAATCGCCTTGCATAGAAAACGTAAAAATTATGCAAACATACTACTTTTCGGTAAATAATAACAAATCTAAAGAAGTAATTAACATTTTATATTATATTCACCAATTATAATTCTTTAAAGTGTTCACATAAAAAAATTTGAACTTTAATATTAAGTCTTTGTATGTGAAATTTTGAAATTGTTTTAGCTAAAGTTAAAAAGAATTAGGGGGTTTCTGGCCTTGAAATTGGTTAGTTAGCTAAAAATAGCACACTCTAAAAAAATCTCATTGAAATATTACTTAATTTCCGAAAAATAGCACTTTTTTGATTTTAACAATTTCGAAAAACTCCATTTTCTAAATAAGTAAAAATCACTCGGTAAGTATCAGTATCTTCTGCCACTACAGTAACTCGTCTTTCCTGTGCTAAACAGGGTGTTAATTAAGTACGTAGACAAACTTTAAGGGGTGATTCCTTGATCAATTCTAAGATAAAAAGTTCATATAAACATGGGACCTAAACGGCTTCATTTTCAATGTGCAGGATGTTGAAGTTTAAACAAAAATCTTTTTTTTTATTTGGAAAACGGCTATAGGTATTCTAATGAAACTTGGTGTAGGTTAGTATTTCATAAAGTGGCATTGTTCGGTCAAAATAAATTGAATTTATTTCCACCTTATTATATAAAAATCTGGTACGGCACTGGTTTTTAGCCAAAAGTTTTGTTTTTTAACTTCTTTAAACTCTATTTTGAAAACTAACCCGTTTAGGTTCCATGAACGTCCAATGAACGAACTTGCTGTTACAGATCTTTCCGTTTTTCTCGAAAAAGGTTTATTCTACCAAAAAAATATAAGATACAAATTTTGTATAGTTGCAATGGATGATGCTAAAAAACTTGTCGTATTGGCTAAAAAACAGTGGCGTACCAGATTTTTCTAAATTAAGGTAATTGAGGTGGCCCCGATGTACGCCACTAGTGGAAATAAATTAAATTTATTTTTACCAAACAATGCCAGTTTATGAAATAGTAACCTACACCAAGTTTCATTAGAATACCTCTACGCGTTTTCCAGATTTTTGAAAACAAAATAATTTTTGCTTAAACTTCAACATCCTGTATCTTGAAAACGAAGCCGTTTAGATCACATGTTTGTGTTTCATCAAGGAATCACCCCTTAAAGTTTGTGTACGTATACTTAATTAACACCCTGTATGTAAGCTTCTTTCACGATTAATGTGTCTGCATCAGCGTTTATGCACGGAATGACCTTTTCTTTCAAAGTAACTCCCGATCATATTGATAAAGCGTTGTTTGTTTTTACTATTTGAAAGAAATTTGTTTTTCTTTATAATCACGACCGAATTTTCACCAAATATCACTGCACAAATGACTGCTTCATACGCTTTTCCATATCGTCTTTGGACGTACGATTCGTACTGACTTATGACATCACCAAATGATTTAGATGTTGACCATGATATCTGGTTAATCAATGCACCACCATCAATGATGTACAAAGTATGTTCCTGGGTACGAGCACATTGTATTTTATCGGTTTTTTTTCATTAGATGGGTACTATGGTCAAATAATGAAGTTGGTATGATGGATAGCTCATAACTGAAATACCCTCTAGCATTTTGTGAGGCATTATCCAAGAAGATACAAGCCAGCATCATCTGCGTTAAAAGACGTGTAGCTATGGTGGGTTGTCAGCCCATTTTTAAATTCAATAATTATGCGACGATTTGGAGCATTTTTGGTACAAAGATTACGAGTCCACTTGTATATAGGTTCCTTTTCGGTCATATTTTCTCGTATAATACTTCAGCTAATTGCATCTCAAAATTCTTTAAAATTTGCAACGCACGCAACTCCGCACCGCTCTGGGCTCTGGTCGTCTTCTTTGCAGCTGCATTTGTTTCATCACATTTAGGCGCGCTTGGTTAGAACAATTTCAAAACGCAGCCCATTGGAATAAGCGCGATATGTTCCCAAAGTTTTTTAATTCCGTCGCACTCTCTCTTCCACGGGCTGTCTCGCCGTTGTATCATGCGAGTTCACGCGGGACAATCTGCATCAGGATTGGCCGCAGGCGTTAGAGCAACAGAAGCGTCTGGCGCGAAAAGGTGGTTTGGCTTCGTTTTTGGAGGCAGTTGTTTTCCGGCTGGGGTTTCAGGCGCTTCTTCGAAAGCCTGGCTTCGGTGCCTTCCGCGCCTTAGTGCGTGGGCGGCCCGTTGTTGAGAGTTCTTCACGAGTCGCGGAGGCGATAAGGTGTTTGGTTTTGAGTGACAGTGTGTGGTTCCTGGTTTGTATGACCGCCGTTTCTGCAAATTCCCGTGGGCCGCAAGGGGCCATTTTCCTGATAGTTTTGGGGATACATTCAGCAGAGCGGGCCAATATTTCGGTCTTGCCAGTTTTCCGTTCCGTTCTTTCCGCAAGGGATTTACACCAGACCCTGCAATTTAGGGAGAATCTTTGGGGACCGCACGACGCCCACGCTTACGCCGAATCCCATCCGTTGCAGTAGCGAGTTCCCCGACCATCATGACGCATTCGTTCGGCTAAACCAATCAGGTAGCGTGTGTAGCTAGTAATAACTAATTTATAACTTATGTGTTTGTTTGCTGACGCATAACCGCCTACCGAGGCTACTTGTAAAATCCAATTCATTCAGTAGCACGTGTTATTTGTTGAAACATTTATTATATGTTTATTATATGTTTTCATTGTGTGTACCAATTTCAATTACATGTGTTTAGACCAACAGATCGACTTATGGAATGATGTTTTATGATTTCCTACGAGTTTGTGCATGCTTATTTTCAGGTTATATTATATACTGTGTAAAGATAAATCTACGGCGCGCCTGAGTGTTTAAGCGTTGCAGATAAGTCGGTTGCGCTCGTCGCTGCAGTGTTGAAGGTCATGAGGCTGCTATTATATTCTACTCCCGTTAAGCATTGGATTTCACCAAGGTGATAATTTGGAAGATAGGCTCATTTCATTTTCCGGTTTCACTATGGATCTATCTTTGCATTTTCGTTTATGTCGATGAAACCGGGTGGCGCCCTTTTGTAGGACCCTCCCTCGCTCCACTAATGTCTAGTCGGCATATCTTGTTACGGGCAGGGTAGCGGCCCTAGGTGAGTCATTGTCCTGATTGTGAAAATTATCGTCTGAGCTGGCTTTTTAGCTTTTACGTAATTTTTGTATGTGCCGGCGCGGTGTCGTAAAAGTCGTTTTAGACCGTAACAGGATCTCACCAGCAATAACAATTTCCTTTTTCAATACTTTCATGGTTACTGCTTGGTTTAATTTAAGCAAAGTTACATTGTGGTAAAGCTTGCCTGTAAGTTCATCTTGAATGTTTCTTCTAATGATGACAGCATTTTCTTCATTAACCTTGTTCTCACTATAAGTAATTCCGTTAAAAATATTTTATAAACCACTCGGAGAAGCAGTAAATGGATTATTTTATTAACTACCGATGCGAGAAACATTGGTCAGCAAACCCATTGCGTACGTTATTTCACAGCATATAGAACGGCCCAAAATCCAATCACAAGTCATACAAAAACGACATTTAGTGCATCTCATGAGTGTTTGCTCAATGCACATATTGGTCCATACCCCAGACCACTTTCTATCCTTCCTTCTTATAGTAAAGTGTCCGTTATTCAAATCCGCGTATACTCCCGGATTAGTTATTTTTAGCTCCCGCATTTTTGAAAATATATTTTTGAGGATTTTCTATTATAACCTGAACTCGCAAAAATCGGAAACATACGCTCAATCGCTTGTAAGTGCATTTCAAAATTCCCTGGTTGCTCTGCCCAAGTAAATGTCTTAATAATATGCACCACGTTCATATACAATAGCCAGAGTTTGGCGGATGTGGGATTTGAGAAAGTTCTTCTTTTCATCTATCAGGAAGGAAAGTTTAAGAACATCAGGATTTGAAGTAACTTCCTTCACTTTTATATCACCTATGAGTAAGCCATCGCAAAGCTGACTAATTTTTTCTACATTCAACTCTACTTTCGTTGCATCACCAATGTTACTACTTGATATAAATTCCCTTAAATCTGTATCTGTATCTTCATCTACTGGTAGGCTGCACTTCAGTACAGTCGCTAGTATTAGAACAGTGACAGCTGAAGAAATTAGAAGATGCCCTCGAGCAGGATTTATTTTGAAAAACCAAAAACATATTCTTGGTCAGCAATTATACTATAACAAATTTAGTGAATTCCGACAATTTGTTCTACTAATTATTCTCGGGCTCCACGCTGGTCGACGAATTTATAATATACCTCTATCTCAGCCTCACGTTGCAAGCTAAATTTGTAATATACCTCTTTCTCGCAGGGTGTTATTACAAATAATATTAAGTCAAATATACCCTTTTATTATTAACAAGAAGCAGTATCAAGTATAGCTCCTTATGTACTTACCTCACTTCTTAATTAAATAAATCGAAATTCACGTATCTCATAGCTCAATTTGACAGTTTTTTTTAATACCTCGGCTAGTCAGTTTAATAAGCAATGAGAATCCTTGTTTCCAGCTAGATGGGTAAATGTTCAACTAATAACTTTTTATTGTAGTTGAAAACTTAATTACTTTAAAATGTAATAATTATTGGACTTCGTCAATCAAATACACTTTAGGTACTACACAAAATTGAACTTATACTTCAGTTCGTTAGAATCACTTCAAAGTTTGGTCTGACATTACAAAAATTAAATAGACGTCAAAATATTTTAATCAAATGTTTAAAAAATCCAAACTTGATTTAAATTATGATTCTAATATTAACCTAATCCAAAAATATAAATTTCAAATTATAATGACCGAATACCGTCGAGTACTCAAATCACTATTAAAATTTAGAAAATTGAGTATTCTAAATTAATTTCTAAATATATAATTACAATTATTTAATTGATTTGCCGCACCCAACTTGCTATATATTTCTTAAAGTTACTGAAGAAATGAACACTAACCTTCTGATAGTATCTCTTGTGCCTGAGTGTTATCCTAGCTCATACTGGATGCTAGTCAGCACACACCTCCTTGGTTGTTCACGACCAAATAAAAACTCGTTGCAGCTCTTTGACCCCGTTATTATGTGGATAGACAGTTCAACAGGATACCACAAACACTCACTTGCACTTTTTAACTGGTTTTGAAGTAAAATACCACTTTAAATGGCTTCAAACAATCTTGAATTCTATTTTAAATAATACTTGTGACCCACAGTCAGCGAACCCATATTTCATTTTTAATAAATTATAGGTAACGAACCCAAACCTTTAAATTTTTTTAGGTTTTTTCGGGTTTTTTCGGTTGTTATGTAAATAATTATATTATCGTAGCGCAATTTTTAAGCGCAATACTACGCTTTAGCACCACCACTGCCCTGACACATTCGCGCCACTACCGACCGACTTCTCACCCCGCAGCCTCGCGCCTGCCACGCCGCCTCCGATGCGAAACAAATTTTAAATTTATATGAATCACAACACTAATCGTGAAATCATACAGGTACCTAAAATTTAAAAAAGGCATGTTCTTTTGAGTCGCAATAATTGATAGTTTTCTTTATAATAAAGCTTCCTAATTTTTTTTCTCTCAGTAAAGATATGAGGTGTGCCGCACATACGCTGCAGTTGGCGATTGAAGATGCATTCAAGCAGAATAAGGAAGTTGGAAAATTGATTTTGAGAGTGCGAAAAGTAGTAAAGACGTTGAGAACACAAACATTCATGTATATGTTAAGGAAACAAAAACTTAACAAACCAATTATTGACTGTCTAACACGTTGGGGTTCAACATTCGACATGCTCAAGCAATTACTGCAATTAAAAGAATTTTGCATAGACATGGAATTGACAAATTTCAATAATTTCCAAAATTTGGGCGAAGCTGACTGGAACAGGATCGCAGACATGGTGGCGGCTTTGAGACCAGCTCGGAAATTCACAAGAAAGTTGCAGTATGAATAAATGACTCTCGGTTTATTTTACGGCTATTGGCAAGAGTGAAAATTGGCAATAGAGAAAGTTGCATCACCTTTTGGTCAAACCATTTTGAAAAAGATGAAAGAGCGTGAAAGCCAACTCATGAATAACGAGGTAGTCGTAGCTGGTATCTTTTTGGACCCACGTTTTAAAATCGTACTAGACTGGAATCAGATGGAAAAAGCAAAAAAGCATTTAACTTTGCTTTGGGCTAGACTACTGGCTTTGAACAATTCCACGAATATAAATTATAATGATGAAATCGATCCCGAGACTGGATCAGCGGCGTCAAACTCATCAAGTGATGAGATAGAGGCTTTTTTTAAAAAGAACAGAACCAGAACACAAAGTTGATCAACGGTGCACAACTGCGGTACCTCATCTGATATTAATTCATTCATGCTGTCAAAGAAGATTGACAATATATTGAATTCTTATCAAGTCCAACAGGGTAGGGTACGTTTACTCAATAAGTCAATAATATTTGATTTTTGGGCATCAAAAAAAGAAGAAATGCCTGAGTTACATCTTCTACCAGGAGTCTTACTGAGTGTACCAACCACACAAGTTAGTGTCGAAAGGCGTTTTTCTGGGTTAAAGTTTCTGCTACCTCCTACAAGAGCGAACGTCAAAGACAAGATTCCAGAGGAAGAACAAACAGAATCTTCGGAAAGAAGAAAGAAGAAAAGCTGTAAGTTCTAGCGTTTAGAGCTTCTGTATTTTAATGAAGTCGGTTGATAGGTACCTAATTAAAAAAAAATCAATTTTGCAATCAGAAGAAAAAAGACTAAACGTCAAACTCCAAAGAGGACCAAGCCAGGAATGAGAGAAGGACAAGCACAATCAAGTGGGTCTAATGACTTTGATGATAATGAAGAAGAAGCGGAAACAACTGAAGTCGAAATAATTGAACCCTTGGTAGAAGCCAAGATGAAAAGGGGAAAACAAAACAATTTACTCACGAATTATTTTTCCAAGAAAACTTGCAGCGAGTAATTGAGTATTGTATTTTCTTCATTTTTTTGTAGTACCAGAGTGCTATAATAGGTAGCAGGTACTAATACTGTTTGTACCTAAATATTTCTAATTGCATAGCGATATAGTTACTTGCGTAACTTACCTACCTATTATATTTTATAGTTCCTAACCCTAACCCCTAATCTCACAGAGGCGGAAAAGCAAAGCGAGAATCAACAACTTCCAGTCAGATCCTAATCAAACAGCTCTAATGGCGGAATACAATAAACTAAACAGAGCAGTAAAAAAAGGACCAGATCTCACAAACGAAAGTGGTATAACGATACTCCTAGTAGAGCAGAACTAGCTGCAGAACGAAATAATGTTAAAGAACTCTACCAAATTACAAAACGGCTAGCTAAAAAAGGACAGGCGACTAACAACCACACTAGAGATAAGGAAGGTAACCTACTTACCACAGAAGAGGAACAAATTACTGGGTGGGAGGAATACTATCGCGAAATCTTGGGAAGAGAAGTTAGACACGAAGAACCCCGTCAGATTAGAATAAATGTAGATATTCCCAACAAAAAAAAAAAAATAGAAAGCTGTATTATGCAGCTTAATTCAGGGAAGGCGGCAGGTATTGACAATTTGCCTCCTGAAATTCTTAAAACTGACCCAGATATTATTGGCGACCTACTGTATCCTATTATTAGGAATGTTTGGAAAACGGAGCAAATTCCCGACGAATGGAAAGACGGGCTGATCATAAAGCTACCGAAAAAGAGTAATCTCAGTCACTGTAGCAACTGGAGAGGCATCACGCTATTAAACTCGATAAACAAAATACTGGCAATATTAATGCTCAATCGCATCTCAGAGCATATTGAACCCAAACTGAGAAAAGAACAAGCAGGTTTCAGATCACAACGATTTTGCGTTGACCATATCAACACCCTTCGAATAATAATCGAGCAGTCCGCCGAATGGAACTCCCCACTATATTTAGTTTTTGTTGACTTTAAACGAGCTTTCGACAGCATCAATCAAAAAGCCATATGGAATATATTGGAAAACAAAGAAGTTCCGCATAAATTAATCAACATCATCAAAAGCTTATACACAAACGCGACATGTAAAATTCTACACAAAGGAAAAACAAGCAATAACATTTATGTCAAAAATGGAGTTAAGCAAGGTTGCCCCCTATCACCTATTCTATTTAATATCACTCTGGATTGGGTCATGAATACAGTATGCACCAATAAGAATAGAGGAATTGTATGGGATTTACAAAACCGTCTAGAAGATCTGGACTACGCGAATGACATATGTTTGTTGTCACATACATATGCAGATATGGACGGAAAACTCCAAGAACTGAATACACAAGCAACACGCATGGGACTCAAAATTAACATCTATAAAACAAAAGTATTACGTATATGCACCAACAATCGCAATAACTTCTACATCGATGGGGAAGAAATAGAAAATGTTGACAAGTTCTGTTATCTAGGGTGTTATTACTGCCAAGGGAGGCTTTGAGGACGACATCTACTGTAGAATTAAAAAAGGACAGCAGGCTTTCGGAATGCTTTCAAAAATATGGTTTTCATCTTACATACTTAGAAGTACTAAACTGCGTATCTTTAACTCTATTGTTAAGTCAGTGTTGCTATACGGTTGTGAGACATGGAAGGTAACAGCAGCAGTATCCAGCCAGTTACAAGTATTTGTTAATAGATGTCTAAGAAGAGTCTGTTGTATCTTCTGGCCAGAAAGGGTTTCTAACGAAGAACTTTGGAGCTTGACAAACCAAATTGAAATCTCCAAGGAAATCCTAAAAAGAAAGTGGGGATGGATTGGACATACCCTACGGAGGAATCAAGATGACATCGCAGAGACGGTATTGGACTGGAATCCGCAAGGAAAAAGAAAACAGGGCAGGCCACAAACAACATGGAGCAATGTGGAAAGAGCTGGAGGGAGATCAAAGCACTTGCACAAAACAGAGTTCGTTGGCGAAACTTTGTTTCAGCCCTATGCTCCAGTTAGGAGTTTTTGGGAATATATAACCCTAACCCAAAGTCAATATTTCTTTAAGTATGTAAGTATTTAATAAGTAAACACTGTAACGGGTCCTGCTGTTTATAATGTTTATTTTTGAGTTTTTGATGTGTTTTATCGAACCTTTTCGAGTTTTTGACTCAAATTTTAACGCTATAATAATTGCAATAATAATAAAGTTAATTTAGGTACACTACTACCTAACGTATATAAATATTTTATATGATACCAAGGTTTATTTTTTATGAACAAGGCTCGGGAAAAGGCTGCCTACCTAAAGTAATCACGTTTTTTGTCCAAACCGAAAAAACCCTATGGACCGAAAAAAAACCGGACCGGACCGGACCAAAACCTATTTAGAATGGTGTGGTCAGAACCCGAACCGAAGCTTTCGATCTTGTTCTGGACCGGACGAAACTGGAACTCTTATTTCATTTGGGTCCGGGTCCCTGTCAGCAATACATTTCCTGTAATTTGATACCTCAGCTGAATTTTTGTGATTTTTTTAAATTTTAGGGTTATTTTCAAGATGGCTGCCGAAAAACGTATTTCGCACGAGAGTTTGTTTTGTTTTGTGAAGCACTAATATCACATGAAGGAGCTTGGCCTGCAAGGCGGAAGGTCAGAGCTTCCGTACGGATGTATATTTTTAGTATGTTGAATAGAAGTAATTACCTTCAATTTGTAACAGGAATAATTTTTGTGAAAATTAGTTCCACCTTAAGGTATTTCTTCACTTATTTCTACTGTACTATATCGCTTTATGCACGGCAAAAAGTGTATATTGAATAAAAATCAAGGTCAAAATACTCGTGCTGTTATTTATTTTTGTTAAACATTTAAAGTTGATTTGGCAACATTGGTTTCATCTGTCATAGAAATTTCTAACCTAAAATACTTCAAATATAAAATATTTTTATACCTGGTGAATTCTTAGCCAACGTTAGTCTAAAAAAAGATGAAACGGACTATAAATGTTTTAGAATGAAATACACATACATAACCTAAACCACTGCATAACTGCACCGACTGTCGTGTCAAAACTTTATTTGAAAATTAATGAAAAAACCAACACGTAAACAATTTTACATCTGCTACATGAATCATTTCAATTACAAAAACTTTTTTTGTGCTTGATTAAACATGTGTAATTTAAAATTTGATAATTTAAACAACTTGACATGTCTACTATTATAATAACTGTCATATTTAAATATAAAACATCAGAAGTAATAGAGTACATGACTGTTAAGTATTTCATAAAATTTTCCGCTTCGCTTGTAGTTGCGTATTGTACTATGCGCATTTCAGAACTCTTGGAGCGTACCTCCCCGCGCCACTTAAGCTCCGTCTGTCAAACTGACTGCACGCGGGCATTGTTTACATGTTAAAATGTTCGTGTGTTAATTTATTGCAAATAAATTACCTACTTTGCTTTCAACGAGTGTATAATTTAGTGAAGAATAAATCCATACAGTCTACTACAGTTCAATCCGAGCTCGCAACCAGAAATTTCCAACATAGCGGAAAACTGGGAAGCTCTCCAACATTGGTTTCTTCGAGCCGCATTATTTCTACGAGCCCCATTGGTACATCGATCCCGATTCGCAGCCTACACAAGGTACTACGACCCCAAATTGGTCAACAAGGCAAGTACAACACGCAGTGTCAATCGTCCCTAACGAGGAAGGAAGAGAGCATATGCGGTGCTATCAACGTGGGAGCGAGAAAGCCAAACGCCGAGTCACGCGGCAGGTGTCCAAACCAGCTGCCGGCGCGGAAGTTCGACGGCAGTTCAAACCACAATAACGAGAAAGGCGGCAAACACCAATATCAATGTAAGCCTAATTTCCTTTTTTTGCGATATCCTATGCATGAATTTGGTTTTCTATCATCTGTGTCTGCATGTGCATAACTTGATCTGCCTATTATTGCATAAACAAATGGTTTATGAGTCATATAAACATTTTAATTGCGTAAAATGCCAAGTTGTTTCGCTTGTTTGTGATTACAATATTCCGTGCATGTTTCATATTGCAGTCGAATTATTCACAGTTAATTTCGCGTTGTACCAGGGCCGTCTTTGTGTCGTAGCGCCAAGTTAATTTCGCGTCGTGGCAGGGCCGTCTTCGCGTTGTAAATTAGTAACAAAATTCGCCATTGGCGTACGAAAGTTGTAAATCCGTTATATTGTTTAAATTTCAACAAATATGGATCCGCTTGTAAGAGCACGAGGCTCTATCAAAGGCAAGCTTACGCGTTTCGCAAATTACGTGCAATCTTTGCAAATAATTCATGATGAAGATCAATTGTTATCTAGCACTCAAATTATTCAGTTGCAAAAAAGATTGAATGATACAGCCACATTGTTATCAGAATATTATGCGGTTCATGAACAAATTTTAGAAAACAGTAAGGATGCAGAACCTGAAATGCAGCAACAAGTCGAATTTAAAGACTCTTATTATTTTGCAATCTCACAAGCTGAATATTTGATTAATGAATACAACAAACAGGCTGATGTTGCACCAGATCGTTCTGGATCTCCTAACGGTAGCGTGAGATCAGCGCATTCAAACTGCAGCTCGCATTGCAATACTCAAGCTGTACGCCTTCCAACCATCTCGATTCCTAAATACTCGGGAAACGTGTCAGATTGGTTTGAATTTCGTGAGATTTTTATTAGTTTAATTCATGAGAATCAAACGCTAACTAATATTCAAAAGCTGCATTACTTAAAGGCTAGTTTACAGGGTGATGCAAGCCAAATTATAAAAAGTTTAGAGTTTACTGCGAGTAATTATACTCTAGCTTGGGATGCATTGTGTAATCGTTACAATGATCCAAAAATTCTGGTTCATAACCACCTCAATGCTATTTTCGACCTTGAATCGTGCAGTAAGGAATCTGCAACTAAATTATGTACGATTAGCAATATGTTATTCAAACATTTTACAGCAATCAAATCATTAGCTACCGAAAGCGAACTTCTTGATGTTGTTATCATTTATGCCATTTCTAAAAAACTGGACCCCACTACATTCCGTGAATGGGAGGTCCTTAGAAACCGGTCAAGTTCTGACCTGCCTAATCTTGGCGAGTTCAAGGAATTTCTACAAAACACAGCAAATCTTCTAGAAACTCTAGAGGTAAAAAATATTAAGCTTGTACCCGAAAAGTCTTCCAAGGTACATTCGAAATCATTTGTGTCAGGTACCCCTTCGTGTCCATTTTGTAAAGGATCTCATCCCTTGTACAAATGCGATAAGTTTGTCAAGCTGTCTTCTCTTGACAGAAATTCAAAGGCAAAAGAGCTCCGTGTATGCTTTAATTGCCTAACTCAGGGTCACCTTTCGAGCCGCTGTAGCTCCAAATATACGTGTAGAAAGTGCAAATCAAGGCACAACACCCTTCTTCATGAGGACAAATCTCAAAACGCTTCTTCTAGTCAACCAGGATCTGCGGTGTCAGCAGAAACCCCTGTTGAAGTAAATCAATCGATTTCGGCATTCTGTTCGAATGCTTTGCAGGTACTCTTACCTACGGCTACCGCTAAACTCATCGCTGATGATGGTACGCCTCATGTTGTGCGAATCCTGCTGGATTCCGGTTCCCAATCGAACTTCATAC